>VHZZ01004486.1:25082-38311 GCA_009801015.1 Silene noctiflora | reverse complement strand
ATGTAACTGATGCATGCTTAAATTGTGCCATTTCCTCCCTTTATTTCCATACGTTTTGACCCATTTGAAGGCAATTTATATGACTTAGCTCACAATTTTGTGCCCTTAATCTCATACTATGACTGCCCGTCTCGTTTGTGTAAGGAATGAGTCGGAATTGGAGAAAGGAAGCGAGAAAAGAGAAACTTGGGGTCAACACAAGGAAGAAAAAAGGAATGAATGTTGAGAAGAAATCCTCTGCCGGTTGATCGGCAACCGGCCAGCTGGCAGGGAACCCTCCCCGATACCTTAGTCCAATGTCGAAGACAATTTAAGCTCAAATGAAAGAAATGCTCGGTGCCGGCACAAGGACCGACAGTCGGCAGCCCGGCTGGGAACCCTTGAGGAGTGAATAAAATAAAAGAAAGAATAAGAGAAGATGTTCTATGCCGGTAGGCCGGCAGTCGGCCAACCAGCAGGGACACACACTTCCACACTTAGCCAAATTTTGAAGAGAAGAAAACTCATAAGAAGAAAAAAGGTCCGCTTCCAGTAGCTATGTTGGCAGCCGGTGGACCGGCACGAAGCACTATTCCGCATTTCAACACCTACTCACCATTGAAGACCTAATCTCATGGGAGACTATAAATACCTTCTCCCTAATTCATTTGAGACACATTGCCCTAGATATTTAAGCTTGCCATCTTGTTGTTCAAGTATTGTTAATCAAGTTCTAATCTTTCCTTAAATAAGCTCTAATTACTCTACAATTCTAGTTAGATCTAGTATTAGTTCAATAGTTTACATTTAGATATTGGGTTTGTAAGAGAATATTTTGAAAAAAATCTTCCATTATTAATCCAAGATTCAATCTTTCGTTGTTGTTGGTACAATTTCTTCTCTTTTTAGTTTAATTCTCAATTGTTTACATTTCCAATTCCTTTTTAATTGTTGTTTCAAGTAGTAGCATGTTTATTGCCATGTTTGCATCTGTTTCTCCAATTGTTTACATTTTTCCCTCAACTATGTGTGAGTAGTCACCCTCTAGGGTTTAGGGAGAACTTTAGTGAGGGTCAAATTATTGTTATGAGTTGTTAATGCTTAAGGTTTGGGTGATTATTGTGCCATTGTGACATGCACACAATGTGTTTGATGAATTGTGTGTATGAAAGTTCACACCTTTCCTCAATTTATGCTTAGTATCTTCATTAATGAGAGTTTGTGTGAATATTTGATAACATGTTTTCAATGAGTTTTAACGCATTATGATGATTTTGTCTTTAACTTTAGGAAAGACTAAGAAATTAGTCCATCATCCTAGGCTTTAGATTACCCAAGATTCGTTGACACCCGTACCTAGTTTACTTCGCTCAAGGGAACCCGAATACCCTAGTTTTTCTCATCATTTTCTAGCATATCATTATCTTAGTTTACTTGCTTTTATCAATCCTAGTTTTAGCTTATTTATCACAACCTCACCCTTTATTATTCGACTAAACGATAACTTGAACAAGCTAGATACAAATCCCCGCATCTTCGTGTTCGACCCCGATTAAATACTACTTTTTAATTGGGTTTTATAAATTATTTTTGATTCGGAAATGACGGCAAATCCGACCATCAGTAACTAATGTTAAATTACACTAAATGGACATGATTAATATAATACCCGAATATTGTGGGACCCGTACAAGAACCTCGGGATGCATGAGAGGATCACCGGACTCGATGAGGGACTACTCGAGAGTAAGGTATAGTCATACACTAAACCAAGTAGGCCCTAATCTAGACTTGTAACGCTGCAGTGGACCGAGTAGAGTTTTCAGTGGATCGAGTGGCTGGAACTCGGCCGAGTAAAACAGATACTCGACCGAGTGAGCGGCACTCAGCACTTGACCGAGTACAGCTGTACAGTACGCGATATAACCCTATTTCGGGATCTTATCCTGGATCATTTCCTCCTTTCTCCTTATCACTCCAAATTCTCTCCCTTCTCTCTAAAACCCTCACAAATACTTTCTTATGGGATTCAAGCTTGGATTAGAGGATTGCTCACCTTATTCATCCTTCCTTTCAGCTAGTAAGTTGAGATCTACCATTTTCTATTTCTTATGAACCCTAACTTTTAGGCATTTTGTTTTGGGTAATTAATTAGTAATTAGTATTTGTAATATTGGTAATTGGTGGGTAATAATAAGGGTTTTGTATTTTATAATAGTGTAGGTTGTATTGTGCTAGTATTATGTGACTTCTATATGATGAGACAGTTTCATGAGACGAGATTGTGTCGGATTCGAGTAGCTTATGGAGATTGCTGAAAGGTAGGTTAATCCTACTCGGTTTCAATAATATGAATGTTGTATGTGTTGTTTTTGATGTTGTAATTAGACTCACATGAAGGACCATTTGCATTATAACATGCTTATTGGTTAATTGCATCATTAAAGTGATAATTATGATGGTTGGGTCGAATTACAACACGTATATGGAAATGGGTATTAGTCTCTTGTTGTTGGCATAATCGTATCATATCATGATGATTGGGTAATTGATGGATAATCTCATATTGTGGGTAGAAATGCATTTTAACATAAGAATGGATAATTATTAATATAAGTATGATTGGCATGTTGAGATTTATAATTCATGGGATGGTTGCATAATTGGCATGTTTAAGTTATACATTGTATACATGTGTTTGTCGTACATGTTGGAGATTGTTGGTGGAGTGGTGGTGGTTGTTGAGGAGACGTAAGGCGGTTGGGAGACCGGCTTACGCTTGGGTCGTCTTTTGGAGCTTCCCACTCCAACAGGGATGTGCACATTAATGACTTGAGTCATGGAGGGACACGTGTGGTTGAGGTACGTCGTCTGGAAAGGGTCCGATTAGCGCCCGGCCTTGGTACCACGAGCGTGTTCCGAGTACCTTTTTACGGACTGCGACCCGGCTATTTGGTGGGCGGTGTTGCAGTGTCGTCACCGGGTTGTGGGTGCCATGGACGTGTTCCTGGTACTGGTGTGTTGATTGCGGAGTAATAGCGAGGTTGTCATCCGTGGMAATCTTGTCTATCACTATCTCCTCTTGCTCCACGTAATCACGTATCAGGTGAGCCTTCCGATGTACATGTCTAGATTTATCGACTTAGGCTCCTTAGCCTGGAAGATGGCACCTCTATTGTCACAATAGATGGTGATHGGGTCATTCGAACTAGGAACTACGGTTAGTCCTTGTAAGAACTGACGCATCCATATAGCTTCCTTTGCTGCTTCTGAGGCGGCATAGTACTCGGACTCAGTAGTAGAATCTGCTACAACACTCTGTTTGGAATTTTTCCAGCTGACCGCAACACCATTAAGAGTAAAAACGAATCCAGACTGAGATTTCGAGTCATCTCGATCCGTTTGGAAGCTAGCATCTGCGTAACCGATTGCGCATAGCTTAGTATCTCCTCCATAACTCAATGCCCAATCCTTAGTCCTCCGTAGGTACTTAAGGATGTTTTTAACAGCTCCCCAGTGTGTTTCACCTGGATTGGCTTGGTACCGACTCGTCATACTCAATGCATATGCCACGTCTGGACGTGTGCATATCATGGCATACATTGGAACGGTTCTCGTGCATGAGTGTTGTCCATGTTGCTTAACGCCCTTAGGAACAATTTGAAATCTTTTGCACAAACTTCAAATAAATTCATACGTGGAAACCCTTTCTCATCAATAGTTCATGAATTTTGATCCATTAAATTAACCTTCATGTTGGCAATAGAAGATCTCACTTCCTATGGTGGGACCTTCAATGTCATTAAGTTCTTCGTTCTATAAAAGCCATCATTCAAGGAGTCACTAGTAGGATACTCAAGAGTAGAATCAACCTCTTGATTATCATTAGCATCAATCATAAAACATGATTCGTCAAAGTTAGGAGCCCTCATGGTCTTTATCAAGTTGAATGCAATCTAAGGTAAAATGCATAGTGAGATTTAAAAAGAGTATGAAAGTTATGCGCTTTTAAGCTTAAATGCTCTCCTTCGTCCTATGCTTAAGCATCTTTCTGCTCCCTCCTTTTTAAATTGTTGGTATTGTGCATCATTGATTTTTCTGGGAATAGTAAGGGAAGTTTGAACTTTTTAAAGGAAAATTGTAGATCTGTAAATTTTTCATACTCTCTGGATCTTCTTGTTTCCGGTTAGAATTGTTTACGATTACTCCGTTCAATTTTAAGAAACTATTTTTTAAGTTTTTTGTTTTACTTTATTCTTTAATATTTTTTTTTTGGGGGGCTTTAAAGTGATATTCTTGTCTAATGAGAGTGTCCAGTTGCTGCCCTTCCGTTTATGACCGCTACTTGGTAATTTGAAAATCCTTAATTTTCTTTTATCGTTCTCTTCCACGAGATGGTATAGATTGATTTTCTTTACCTCAAAAAAAGTGACCTTTTCATCTACCACTTCTAGCGCTAGCACTCCATTTTTCACATTGATAATAGCACCCGCGATATCTAAAAAAGGTCTACCAATAATGATCGGAATATGCGAGTCTTTCTTTCTTTGATTAAATCGTAGAAGCTAGATATCAGTTTACAGCAATCACTTTTTAAGATCATTTTACTTTAAAACCGAAATCTTTAACCAAAGTTCCATTCATATGGGCCGTTATATGTAAGCAGTTAGTATCAATCCTTCGTTCCCCTAAGATTGCCCGGAAATAACTACTCCATTCATTTACTTTTCTTTTCCGATTGTCCATCTTTAAACTTCGTACCACATCTTTCATTTTTCACCTCATATTATTTCATAAAAATTCATTAAAAATATCCTGAACACTGGAACTGCTACCTTAATGGAGACCTTTTCTTATGAGTTACTCTTACTATAGCTTAAAAGAGTACAAGATAATTGCATCGTAACTGGCTAATAGCAGTCCTAAAAAATCACTAAAAAATACTATGAAAACTAGTAAACAGCAAACGTCTTAGAAGAGAGGGCAAAACATCTGGTTCATTTGTTGTTAACGAATTCCAAGTGTTCTCCGAGACGACGACTTCTAGAATGCGTTTTAAGGCCGACTACCAAGTCCTGATCGAAGGTTACCAAGGACCTCGATGACTTTAAGAAGCCGGGGATCATCTTCAGGTATTTCACGTCCCTGGTAGATTAATAGTAGAAAAGGCAGACATTAAGCGCATAAATATAAAGCACTAGAAAGGTATGATATAGGAAAGGGAGCAAAACATGTTACTATGGATGTTCTTCACCAAAGATAACAATTGAACATGTTACTATGGATGTTCTTCACAAACAAGTAGATTCAGTAAGGTACCTGAGTTCCTCGTCTTAGACTGAGCTTAAGGGTTTCTTAGTTTTAAGTTCAACCTATCCAAGAACTGTACATTTTTTACTACTTCATGCATGAGTATTTTGTCTTGTATTGAGGGGTAATTCAGGAGTATTTTGTCTTGTATTGAGTGGTAATTCATGGTTATCCCAATCAGGAGGGAGCTAAAGTTTGCAAAAAGAGAAATCACAGGAGTAACTGATTTAAGTGTTAACATGAAAAACACTTGCCCTTTGTTTTAACTTTTGAGTATGAGTTGTGGGGAAGGAAGGGGAGTGGATCCATTTCATACAAAATCTTTTCGACATCAAATTTCGGTGGTTATCGTAACACCAATCCATTTGACTAAATACTCATGCATGAAGTAGTAAAAAATGACCAGTCCTTACCCTGCAATTTGTGAGGGCCATTGAGGGGATTCAACATATCCGAAATTTCTAAACCGATTTCCATATGTAAATCAAAGATTATTGGATACTATTGGATCATATATTCGCATATTTAGATTTTTTACAAAGCCCTATTGTGTCGTCCTTGACAAGCCCCAGCCACTAGACGACTTCGCTTGTCTCTCCAAATCTCCATCTTCTTACAAAGCCACCTTCTCAACATCATTACTTTTTTACCACCTCACTCATCATAATTCCCTCCCTTAAATATTGCCATCCCCAACACCACAATTCCCTCGAAGATGCACAACATCCCTCCATCCTATCACTCTTCCTCCACATTTGCATCTCTCTTCCTCGTCTGGTCAACCTCCTCAGATTCGAAACATGAAGGAATTGCAGATTTATACCTTCCCAGGGAACATAATTTGGAAAGCTTGGATACCTCGCTAACAAAGGATTTGGACGACATTGTTTAAGAACACGATACGATAAGCATAGCTTTGTGAAGAATATTTACAAGGTCACATGTAATTTCAAATTTTCATGCAAGTCAGTAGTTGATACTCCTGCCCCAAACAAGTCTTTCATGAAAGGAATGTGTAACAACATGCAATAACTTACTTTTAAACCTTCGTAATATGCTTCCACAGCAGGCAGAGCAGGAGTAATCCTTTGAGCTTCCAACAGGTCCCAAAGATAGTTTGCTGTGATATATCCACCAGTCTGCATATTGTAACAATGAAGCATTTGCATTCACAATGAAAAAAAACAAAGTAGAGACCCCAACAACAGTACATCCAAGGCAAAAATAAATAAATAATAACCAACCTTTTCATTAGCTGCAATGAACAGGAGATCACTACCCATTTTTGGGTTCAGCGAGTAATTTCTTGAAGTCATATTTACCTGAAATAAAAGGGGTAACATAGCATGAAGCTCAAGTGAAAAGTAAATAGTACTTACAAGTAAGGCATAAGTAACATACCAGTGTATCATAAGCAAGTTGCATACCCTTGGAGGTATAATCTAACATTGCTCCTTCAATAAGCGTCTGTAATTAAAATACATAACTTAAGTGTCAAGATAAAAAGCTAAATCTCATATTTCTTTCTCACTACAATCCAAACAAAGGAGATTGAGATATAACATTTTCGGCGAAGATATGTTAGCACATAAACAAATAAATTTAGGAAGTCCCAAAATATTGCAAATGTCTTGTTGACTAAAAGAATATATGGTGCCATTTGTACAAAGTTCAAACACTTGCCTGAAACAGTTCAATACCACCTACTTTTCCGGAATTCATATAATCTTCAAATACTTGATACCCACGATCAAGATTTCGTGAATGCAAGTAGCACCTGCTCATTAATGATGCAACAACAAAAAATATCATAGTTCAGATTGACTGGACTGTCTACAAGGAAAGATCCAGAACCACAGTCTAGCAAGGCAACATTGAAACAAAAGAAGAATGTGAATATCAACAAGATATGCATACATTCTTGTGTACTTCTATACAGCTTTAAAATTAACAAATTCTCTAGAGGTCATTAATTACCAATATCCAGGGAGCAAAACCATCAATATTGAGCTTCAGCAAAGTATCAGTATATTTCTTAATCAATATACCCTTACAGCTTCATGAAAACACTCGTACGAAGTATAAGGCGGCTGGAAGAGAACAAAGAAAGGGTACATGCCACACCCTACTGAAAAGATATTGGGCAAAGGGTAGAAGAAATTTACAAAACCACACCATACTGAAAAGAGATTGGGCAAAGGGCAGACGCAATTTACAAAACAACGCTGATTTAGGACTCGTGTTTATGTTGGGAGATCAACTATGGAGGCAGTCTTATGGGACAAACAATGGAGGTCTAAAAATTTCTCACATGTACCCTTAAACTATTTGTTTTTCTAAGCTGTATCCTTTATTTGTGCAAAAAAACCAACTATCCACAATTCTTGGCTGAGTTTTAGAAAAAGGTAAATCGCTGAATAAACTTTGACTGACCATAACTCTTGGCTAAGATTTTTAAAGCGGTGATTTTTTTTACCAAGTTGACAATCTTTACGATATTGATTAACGCTTTGTGAACTCGTAGCCAAGAGCTATGGACAATGGCCTTTTTTGCCAAAAAAAAAAAAAAAAAAAAAAAAAAAAACTTTGAGAAACGAAATAATTCAGAGGTACAAATGAGAAAATCCCAAAAAAAAAACATTTCAAGAAAGTGTAAAGACCTCATCAACTCGTACTAGTGTAAGGACTATACAACACATGAGTTTTCTGTAATTGCTAGACTAGTAGACTCTATTAAACATTGTCCACTTTGTTTTTCTCCTCTATAGATTCACGAAATAATCGACAAAAGTTTTATACATCAAAATCATCGTGTTGAGATGACAAAAGAAAATGCTAAAATAATGTTAGACCACCATAGGCAAATTCTGGAAGCTTAAACAAAAGATCGAGTATTTGAAGTGTTTCCAAGACGATTCTAAGGCTAAGTGCTTTAGGATTGACATGTTCCATGTAGAGGCTTGCTTATCTCACGGCTCAAGCTCACATTGGCTTGTGGACACCCCTAAACAATATCTCCATCAAAGAATAAAGGCGAGAAATGTAATGCTTCGTTAGGTGTTTGACCATGGTGAACCAACCCACTGATAAGGATAGACCTTGGAAGCTATTGGCTGATACTATTGTTTTACGAGCCATAAGAACAAAGTTAATAATGTTTGGAGAACTAATAGTTTAATTTTTCAGTGTGTGGCGAGTAAACACAATGCAACACTTCACTTTAGGCAACATCAAATATATATTTTCACAAAACAATCAATGTTCGACACTCTCTCACACTTGTGTCAAGACAATTACAGAGTTACAGCTCAATCTTAGTGACATCTTGGTTTCTTAACTCCATATAAATATGCACCGTCTGATTCGCATTACGTTAGGTGTTGAGCAAATATGGTAACCCAAAGTTACATTGATTACCATCAAAATCTAGACAAATAATTTAATCAACTTGTTGAAGCCGTGACAAGAGGTACTTTAGGCAATCAATCCTTTACCTCATTATATGCATTGTAATGAATGCATCGGGACTTCGTCCGTCATTCTCAAGCTTCTTCAACAATGATTCCATAGCCTGCCACAACCATTAAACGTCCAAAGTCACTTATAGACATAAAATACATTCACACAACAAGAATAAAAAAGGATTCTTACCCAAGATAAAATAATGTTAGATTCCTTTTTAACGTTTTCATCACTAATATAGGGTAAGATATGCATGAAGAAGTAGCCATGTTATGATACTGGGCAATATATATCACTAATATATTATACATTTTTTTCATCACTAATATATTAAACTATTCACTTTATTGGAAAATGGAAAGTAGACTGAAATAGGGAAAACACAAAATATGACGGCATAACAAAATATCCAACTCTCCACACTGTCGCACCAAGCAGAAATACAGATCTTACAAGGCTTAACAAATTTAGGCTTGTAAAAGAGAAATATGTAGGGATAAGCATTGTGCATGCTAAGTCTTAGTCATTGACAAGCTACCTATCTATGCCACAAGTCTAAAGAAAATTTTATAAACCATGTGTTAATCGCATCTCTTTCCCTCTGCTACAGTTCATTCTATACTTGCAAACTATACAAATACACCGGTTCAACTCAAACATGCGGCAGAATACAATAAGGAAAATTTAGTAACGGGTTTGACTATCAATTAAATTAGCAGAATTAAGAAAGGGGGTTTGGTAAATAGTAGATTATAAGACAATTAGATTGTTTTCATGTACAAATCGTATATGTTGTTACAATATGCTGCTATTAGCGGCATATTCAAAAATAGTAAATTTCGGCCAATATGTTGTTAGAATATTGTCGCTTACCAAACACATAAAATTAGTAGATTGATTGGTTAATCTACTATTTAAGCCGGAATCTACATGTCACCCAATATGTCATTTACCAAACAGGTTCATGCCTGTCCTGGGGCATGGATTCAGGCGTGCGAGTTATCATGACGGTAAATTTTGTCAAATACTACCTTATATTTTTTATATGGGTTTTTGTCAAATAATACCTTATATTTAGGTTATTGGTAAACAATCTTCATTTATTTTTTGTTTTATGCTATGTTATGTTTCATTTTTTGTCGCAACACTACCAAAGTGACTATTCCGGCAAAAAAACGAGTTTCTGGTCTTTACTTGGTTTTATTTTGTCAAAAGCTACCTTACTTTCTTCATTTTTCACCCAAAACTACCTAATATTCTTCATTTTTTTCAAAATACATGACTTTATTTTTACCCTCATTTCAACTTAATTCTTCTTTTTCCTAGATGTGATTTCTTTCCTTATTACCAATTAAAAATCAACATCAACTCGAAAGATCATTAGTTATTAACAATCACAATTTTAGAAAATTAATTTGAAATGGTTTGTGTTAGGAATTTGTGCCTTGAATTTGTGTCGAAGACGGATTAATGTAAGGCAAGAAAAGCGAACATAGAGGAGTTATCTAAGACTCACGTGAGTAGCGCTTTTTTGACTCTGCCAGTCGCACGTACATCTGATACTAGCAACTGAATTAAGTGTGTTTGGCTATTATTGTGCCTTACGTGACTTTGCTTAGTGTTAAGGAAAGTTGGAGGCTTTCTTAATTTAATAAGCTTAGTGTTTGACTTTGGTTGGTTTCTAGTTTTAGGAAATTAGTATTTATTTCCTATTATTAGTTTATTTCTTATTTAGGCTAGATATTTTATCTTGGGTGGAATAAGTATATATTCTAGGTTAATGAAGAGAGAGATTTGAGAGCACAATAAGAGGGTTGATTTGTCAGGTTCCTTCTAAAGAAGAAAACTCAGTTTGTTTCAGGCTCTTATTATTGGTGTTCGTATGTCTTTGAAGATTGGAGGAGTTTGTTCAGATCTTGGTTGGCCTAAGATTGTTTGTCCTTCGTCTTATTGGGGTAGTCGATTTTTGTTCCTTTGAGACTACTATATTTGTTGGTAGAATAGGGTATACTTTTGGCTCATATTGAGCGCGTGTATACCGGTCTACTGTTGTACTATTTTCTCCACTATAGTGAAATTTGATCTCCTCGCAGGGTGGACGTAGCCCGTTATTTTACTGGTGAACCACGTAAATCTTTGTGTCAACTTGATTTATATTCGTTATTTATTATTCTTATCGCCTTAACAATTAACTATTTGGGTAACGGGACGCCTCCGTTACAACAATTGGCACCAGAGCTAGAGTTCTGAGTTCTGATTTGGGATCTGCTTTCGCGTTAGTTGTGTTTTAGGCGTTATTTAGGTTTCTTGATTTTCAGGTGAAAAGATGTCGCGTTAGTTGTGTCAACTTTAATTCTGTTATGTTTATCTGATCATGTCATGGTTGAGGTTGCCGATGAGGAAACTCCTACGGGTTAGTGGTTGAAGTTGAAGTTGGAATCTTTGTATATGACAAAGACTCTAAACAACAAGTTGCTTCTTAAGCCGCGTTTGTTTAGTTTTCGTATGCAAGAAGGTACGTCTCTAAGGACCATCTAGACCGTCTTAACTCTATTTTACTTGACCTGCGTAATTTAGATGTTAAGGTAGATGATGAGGATGCCGCCTTAATTTTGTTAGTTTCGTTGCCAAATTCGTATCAGACTTTTGTGGAGTCTTTTGTTGTTGGTAAAGATTCTTTGACCCTAGAGGAGGTGGGGTCAGCGCTTCACACTAAGAATTTACGCTTCACACTAAGAATTTGCGCCGAGTAGCGTCGAGTGGTGTTGTAGACAGTCTCCTATAGGGCTTGCTGTTAATTCGGAGGGTTCTAGCAAGGGTAAAGCCAAGTCTAAGGGTCCTCGTAAGAATGTCTGTAATTACTGTAAGGAACCAGATCATTAGAAAAATCAGTGTCCTAAGTTGAAGGAAGATGTTCTGCTGTTGCACAAAGGTTGCCAAATATGATTCCGAGGAAGATTATGCTCTCGTTGTTGATGTTGTTCCACGTTCTTTGGATATTTGGATTTTGGATACGGGATGCGTTTATCACATGTGTCCTTTTAGGGAATGGTTTACATCTTATGAAGCTTCACATGGGGTCAATGTTGCCATAGGTGACGGGTCTATCTCTGAGGTGCTTGGAGTAGGTACTATTCGGGTTAGGACATGTGATGGTGTTGTTGTCTTCTTAGGTGTTAGGCATGTTCCACGTTTGAAGAAAAATCTTGTATCACTTCGGATGTTAGTTGATCAGGGCTAAAGTTTTCAAGGTGATAGTGGATCTTTGTGTGTTGGTAAGGGTTCTTCTGTTGCTCGGAGAGGTGTTAAGGAAGGAACTGTTTATGTCTAAGGCACTCTGCTGACTGTTGGAGCATCATATAGTCGTTCTTCTATCTCTCTCGAGTTTAAGGCATATGCAACTTGGATATGTGAACGATACTTTGAACCACATCCAGTTTGGGTCACTTGGTGATATTGTGGATAATTCGTGTTTGGATAACTTTAGTGAGAATGGTAGTGTTGACAGTAAGGTGGAGTCGATTCCGATACAGGTCAAGCTACAAGGTTCTCAAACAAGCTATCAACTTTTGTTTCTTTGCCTCAATGAGGTGATCTGCCCAAGAGGTGGGGCGGTTTCAGGTGGAGCCGTTTGTGGCTCTTGAAAGAGAGTTGTTTAGACCTCAAAGGGGTCATTTAAAGCTTCGACAGGAGTTTATTCTTTGGAGCTTTCGAGTTGGACTTCCTAGTCTAACAATTTGTATCTTTGATGGAGGTAATTTGTGCTCACTTAGAATGTTTGTTTTTTTGTTTGGTTTCGACTTGAGTTTTTATTGCCTGGTGTAGGCATATTTGTGGTGGTCATGACACCTAGTATACTCAGGTGAGACATTTGTTTTGTTAGTGGCGTTTGTGTTCTTTTTAAGACAATTTGGTACAACGGCACATTTAGTGCAGCAGGAGCCACTGACCAGACCACAACAAACCAGGAGCCAGGCCACAATCACAAGGAGCACACACCAGAAACCAGTCCARCAGAGCCTGTTTTAGTGGCCARTAAGTATGTGTACGAGCCCAACCACCAGTTGCCACCATGGCCAGCTGGTTGGCCACTAAAGTAGGTCCAAAAAGTTCCTAGGGAGCCAAGCCTAATTCACAATGCATCCACAAGAAATCAAGCTGAATTGAAGTGCAGTAGAGGACAAGGAGCAAAAGCAGTTTCTTTCCACTTATAGCTAAACATGAGGAAATCTGTTTCAAAAGAGCTTTTGGTCTGTTTTTTCCTTTTTCACCCTGAGCATTTGTCAAAGCAAGGACCAAATATCTCGTCCTTATGTATTCAGTAGCAACAAAAAGCAGGACCAGCAACCAGAGTCACAACATGTCAGGACCAGCAACCAAAGTCACAACATGTCACTGTCAAGCTGCCTGACACTGCATTTCCTTTTGTTTTCATTTCAGTTTACAATTAAGAGCTTTATAACCGTTGTAATATAGCA
>VHZZ01004484.1:86211-105067 GCA_009801015.1 Silene noctiflora | reverse complement strand
AATACTTGAATATGAACATTAAAATACTTGAATATGAACATTAAAATACTTGAATATGAGGATTGAGAATTGAAATACTTGAATATGAGTATTAAAATAACCACATATTATTTCAGAGCAGGTATTCTCGTTTTTTGGGTACATTATTATTTCTTTGAGATAGCCAGTTATTGTATTGTGTTAGTTCAGTTATTTTAATGCATTAGTCGGATTATTGTATTTCATTTTGCTTACTTACTCTATTCTGACAAACTACGCTTTTATTTCTCTAGAATATCCAGTTATTTTATACTGTTTTTATGGTTATTTCAATACTTATAGATGGTTATTGTATTTCAATTGCATAGTTATTTTCAACTTACACTATTTTTTTGTTTTTATTTCTTTTAGTGAGCTTTCGCTTTCTGCTAGTTCAGCCCTCATCAGTAGATAAGACATGGTTTTCGTCGGGAAGAAAGATTGGCGGAAGAATGGTGAAAACACCGGCAAGATATGGTTCTCGTCGGAAAAAAATACTTTTAGACGTAGCATTGGAGATACATATATGTAATGTTACTGATGTTAGTATAGTTAGATGTATTGTTTGAGATTCTTATATGTAATGATGAAAATGCATAGATTGTATAACAATTAAATAACCACGTTTCTCCATTAATATAACTAAGTTTCTACATTCAACTAGACATTTCAACAAACAGTTGGTGTGCTAATCTAGATTGCCAACAATTTTTCAGGATTATGATGATAAATCATCAATCAAATGCCAGCTGTATGATAAACAAGCATACTAACTGAGTAGCAATTGAAATAACTAGCAAAATAACATATATTGACTTATATAATTTACGCTTACTTTCGTTTTGTCGACTCACGCTAAGTTTTATGCAAATTTTGGGCGAAAATTGACAATTGATGCGTATATCAAACAAATTGAAGGAAGATAATGAATTAATTTTGTGTTTTTGACTTGAATTACTCCAGTTTTGTGAAAATTTGATTGGATTGTGCCATGAATTTAAAGAAAATAAGAAAAAAGAGGGTAAGAATGAAGAAAGCAGGGGAAAAAAAAGTTCAACGTAAGAATGAGTGAAAGAGAGAGAAAAAAAAGAGTTTGTGTATGTTTTTGGGTCTAATCTCAGCCCTTGATTTTGTTAGATTCAATGGTATATAAATGCGGGGTAACTCAAGAGAGCCTTCAAGTCCCTTCACCCACCATGTAAGTATCCCTAATAATTCTAGGACTCTATTATGCATCTTTTGAGTCTTATTTATAAATGTAATTAGAGGTAGGGTCGTGCTTAAGCACATAAGGTTAATATTAATATGCTTAATTGTAGATATAAAAGTTCAGCATTTGGACAGATTCGCAGGATTGATTGTTCGTCTGATTTGGAGGTTGTAAAATGTTTATATCTGAAAAGTTTAAGAATAGACTATATTTTATTTCAAGTATAGTTTATTCCCGTCAAATTGCGTAGGAATATTCTTTATGGTTTGTCCTAGGTTATTTGTTTATGAATATGTCGATAAAAGTCCACGAATTTGACTGTATTGTGGAAAATGATCCTAAAACCTAACTTATGAGTCTAAACGATAATGGGTCTTTCTCATACATTAAATTTGGAGAGTCTATATGATGTTAGGCTTTTGATTTTCTCAATAATGTTTTGTTAAACCCAATTTATAAGCAAATACGTTTTATTGGACGAATTTTGTTAGTTGTTGGAAATATGCCTAGAAACCCTTAAAAGGTTTCGAATTTGGGAAAGCATCATGGCTAGTGATTTGTAGCTAAGAGTCTTAGGGTCCCGTTCCAATTAACCTTGCATCATTTCAATTTTTCTAGAATTAGTTATGAATTTAATTGTGAGGCTATTCTGTTTCTGAAAGTCATGAAGTCGAGTTTAGTCTTTAAAGTAGGAATTACTTACAAGTCAGGACGAGTCTAGGCATGTGCATGAATTGGTTGATTGAGCATGTAGTAATTATAGATAATCATGCTACGTAGGTGCCATATGTGTTAGGGATCAGTTATGTTTGCTTGGTTCTTGGTTCTGGAGCACTTGTGCTTGTTGCTAGCTTTGGAGAAATGTTAAAAGGTAGGTTAATCTTACTCGGTTTCAATAATATGAATATTGTATGTGTTGTTATTGATTTTGTGATTAGACTCACATGAATAAAGCATTTGCATTATAATTTGCTTAGTGGTTAATTGCATCATTAAGGGGATAAGTTGATGGTTGGGTTGCATTGTAACATGTATATGAAAATGAGTATTAGTCTCTTGTGGTTGGCATAATCATATCTTATAGTGATGATTGGTTAATTGATGGTTAGTCTTGTGGGTGGCAATGTATTATAGCATGAGAATGAGTAATTGTTAATATAAGTATGTTGGCAAGTTGAGATTCATAATATATGATGAGATGGTTGCATAATTGGCATGTTATGTTGTACATTGCATACATGTGTTTGTTGTACATGTTGGAGGTTGTTGGTGGAGCTGTGGTGGTGACAATTGTTGTTGAAGAGATATAAGACGGTTGGGAGACCGTCTTACGCTTGGGTCGCCTCTTGAAGCTTCCCACTTCAAGAGGATGTGTACATTAATGACTTGAGTCATGGAGGGACACATGTGGTTGAGGCACGTCGTCTGACAGGAATCCGGTTAGCTTCCGGGCTCAGTACCACGGGAGTGTCCCGAGTATTTTTTTTACGGACTGACGTCCGGCTTTTTTGGTGGGCGGTGCTGCGGCGCCGTCACCGGGTTATGGGTACCATGGGTGTGTCAATGGTACTGGTGTGTTGGTTGTGGAGTGTTGGTGATTAGAGACTTGAGTTTATGCCTTCATATTTGCATTTCATATTCATGCCTATTGTCTTTCGTGTTTAATTGTATTATTGAAATTGACCGTGTATGGCCATGTGTAAATTGTCACCTATTTCCGGGGTGGCCCGTGTCGATACATATAATATTTTCGATCATGTGGGAAGACTTTTGTTTACATGTTTTGTCTTGGTATCACGCGGGAGACGAACGAGTTCTGGACCTTGAAGTCGAGTTGCTTAGTTAGATGATAGATGGCGTAGTTGATAGATGAGTTGTATAATGTATAGATCACTTGTTATTCATTATTCATGTATATAACTCATTAAATATGTCATTTATGTAAAGTGTTTCTTATTCGTAATTCCGATTTCACTGCCTCGGGAAACCGAGACGGTAACATCTCCCAATTACCTTGGCCGGGTAAGAAGAGGGTGTTATAATTTGATTCGGGTGCTACCTATTCCTTTGTGTCTAAGAGTCATGATTTAACTATGGGTTTAGGGGAGTTTGAGTTGGTAAGTGACAACGTGTTCATACCTTCAAGAGAGTCTATGTCATGTTGTAAGTTGTATAAATTCATAAATAAGTGTCTATGGTGGTCGGGCAAGTAGATTTTTCAGTTGACTTACACGAGTTTCCGTTGGATGGGTTTGAAGTCATTGTCGGGATGGATTAGTTAGGTAAGTATAAGGCTAAAATCGACTGTCGTCAGAAAAAGGTGTATTTGAAGGGTCCTAAGGAGATTATAGTGTCTTATCGGGGGTTTGTCATGAGGCCCAAGGTTAATAATATTGCAGTGATGACCTTAAAGTCATATTTGAGGAAGGGATGTTCTATGGTCTTGTGTCATGTACGAGAAACCCGCGTGGAGGAGCCGTCGGCATCAAGTATACCAATTGTGGGAGAGTTTGAGTATGTCTTTCCGGAAGAAATTCCGGGATTACCTCCTAGGCGAAACATTGACTTCAGTGTGGAGCTTAAACCAGGAATGATACCTATATCTAAAACCCCTTACCGGATGGGACCGAAAGAATTGGAGGAACTGAAGAAGCAGCTGAATGAATTACTATACAAGGAGGATATCAGACCGAGTGTTTCACCTTGGGGAGCGCCAATTTTATTTGTAAAGAAGAAAGACGGCATTTTGAGGTTATGCATCGACTATAGAGAGATGAATCATGTTACCGTGAGAATAGATATTCTTTACCAAGGATTGATGACCTATTCGAGTAGTTGAGTGGGGCCGGAGTGTTCTCGAAGATTTATCTAAGATTAGGGTACCATCAGTTGAGGATTAAGGATGAAGACATTCCTAAGACAGCTTTCTGGTCGAGATATGGTCACTATGAGTAAGTGGTGATGCCTTTCGGGTTGACTAATTTGCCAACATTGTTTATGGACCTCATGAACCGGGTCTTCACTCCGTTTTTAGACAAGTTCGTGGTGGTTTTCATTGATGATATTTTAGTCTATTACAGGACTAAAGAAGAGCATGAGGAGCATTTGAGATTGGTCTTGAAAACTTTGTGAGATAATTAGTTATATGCTAAGTTATCCAAATATGAGTTCTGGTTAGAGAAGGTGGCATTTTTGGGCCATGTGATTTCTAAGGATGGGGTAGTAGTTGATCCAAGAAAGATTGAAGCAGTGTCAAACTGGGAAGCACCGAAAAATGTGGCTGAATTTCGGAGTTTCTTAGGTTTGGACGGGTATTAAAGATGGTTTGTAAAGGATTTCTCTAAGATTGCTAGACCTATGACGACATTGATGAGAAAGGAGAGTAGGTTTCGTTGGGACGAGAGTTTTGAGACGGCGTTCCAAACCTTAAAGGAACGTTTAACTACAGCTCCTATCCTAGCTTTGTCATAGGGAAGTGAAAACTTCGAGGTGTATACTGACGCCTCGAAGAATGGTTTGGGTTGTGTCTTAATACAGAACGGGAAGGTGATTGCTTATGCATCAAGACAACCGAAATCATATGAGGAGAACTATCCTACTCACGATTTAGAGTTGGGTGCGGTTCTGTTTGCTTTGAAGATTTTGAGACACTATTTATATGGAGCGACATTAAAGTGTTTTCGGATCACAAAAGCCTGCCGTATATTTACACCCAAAGGGAGTTCAACATGCGACATAGGAGGTGGATGGAGTTAATAGGTGACTATGATATAGAAATTGTCTACCACGAAGGGAAGGCTAATATGGTGGCTGATACGTTGAGTAGGAAGAGTGTACATTCATTGTGCACTGCTATGTCCTTGATGAGATTGAAAGATGAGGTAGAAAATATGGGAATCCACATGATCAGGAAGGGTGATGCTATTAGTGACTTAACCATGGAGCCCGAGCTTTATGACGATATCGGGAAGAAATTGTTGCTTGATCCTAAAATCCAAGAGTGGAAGATAGAAGTGGAAAATGGTACGACATCACGGTTTTCGATCCATGCGAATGAGAGTGTTCGGTTTGATGATAGATGGTGTGTGCCAAAGGATGAAGAACTGAAAAAGATGATCATGACTGAGGCTCATTACACTCCCTATTCGGTACATCCGGGAGGTGACAAGCTATATAAGGATTTGAAGAAAACCTTTTGGTGGCTGGGGATGAAGAAAGATGTAGCTGATTTTGTTGCCAGATGTTTGACTTGCCAGAGAGTCAAAAGGGAATAGCGAAAGCCACAAGGTAACATTCAGCCACTCGAGGTACCTGAATGGAAGTGGGAATCGATTTCTATGGACTTTATTGTCGGGTTACCAAGAACGCAGCAGGGTAACAACATGATTTGGGTGATTGTTGATCGGTTAACGAAGTCCGCTCATTTCATCCCAATTAAAGATACCTGGAATAAGATCGAGTTGGCTAAGGCATTTAGGAAAAATGTGGTTAAGCTTCATGGGGTGCTAAAGGATATTGTGTTGAATTGAGATGCGAGGTTCATTTCTCGAATTTGGCAAGAATTGGAATATTTGATGGGAACTACATTGAAGATGAGTACAGCTTTTCACCCTGCAATAGATGGGAAGACTGAGAGGACCATTAAAACCTTGGAGGATATGTTTCGAGCGTGCGTTATGGAGTTTGATGGTACTTGGGAAGATCGCCTTAACCTAATAGAGTTTTCTTATAATAATAGCATCCATACTAGCATCGGGATGGCCCCATTCGAAGCTTTGTACGGAAGAAAGTGAATAAGTTCGGTTTGCTGGGATTACAGTTCCGAGGCGGTGGTTTTAGGACCACAAATGGTGCAGGATATGATTGAACAGGTTCGACTAATTCGACAAAAGATGAAGGCGATGCAGGATGGATAGAAAACTTTTGAGGATTTTCACCGCCGTGATATTGAGTTTCAGGTGCGTGATAAAGTCCTTTTAAAAGTGTCACCTATGCGTGGGTTGATGAGATTTGGCAAGCGAGGCAAGTTGAGCCAAACTTTTATAGGTCCTTATGAGATTTTGGATAGAATTGGCGAATAGACTAGCTTTACCACCAGCTTTGGATCATGTTCATAATATTTTTCATGTGTCACGACTCTGGAAGTATATTAGCGATTCGTCCCATGTACTAGAGGTTGAAACCATTACGCTGGATGAGGCACTCACGTATGTTGAAGCGCCAAAGGAGATTTTGGATCGCAAGGTGCGAAAGACAAGAAATGGTGAAACGACGTTACTTAAAGTGTTATGGTCTAATCACAACGTGGAAGAGGCCACGTGGGAACCGGAAGAGGCAATGAAAGAGCGTAATCTACATCTTTTTGATCATCTATGTTTGGTTACGGGGTCGTAACCTGCTTCTTCTAGCGGGGGGGGGGTAGGAGATGATCGCATATTTTGAGTTGGTTTTGGAGTAGTTTTGGGGTGTTTGTTTATCTTTTGTCATGTTTTGGGTACTTGTTAGAGTTACTTGAGTTATTGATACGGGTCTAGGTCGTCATGCCCTATCAAATAATATTTTTCTCAACAAACTAGCAAGTATCAAGTAGAGGTCGGATCCTTAAGGATGGGTTATCAAATAGTTATAAAATGCAAGTACCTATGTCTTTGTGTCACGATTTGGGTTGAGAGATAAACTAGAATAATACAACAAAAATGTAAATAAATGAAATAATAAAGCATGCAAGTAAAATTAGAGATGAAAATAATTGATTAAAGGCACTAGGGTGTCATGGGTTCATAGGAAAAACATGGAACGATCATAGAAATGAATCCGGTAAATGATTGTAGTTATGTTGGGATCGAGTTCATTTATATCTTACAATCCCTAGGGAGACTTAGGTCTTGGAGTCGAGTTGATTTATAGCTTACGACACCTAGAAAAACTTCGTTCTCCCTATTCAACATATGCATGGTCTAACAATCCTCRAGTTGATTTATGTCTTACAAGTCCTGTTAAAGAGATAGAGAATCATGCTWGGTTGTCAATCAAGCATTTCATCAAATATAACATGTGCATAAGTTTAAAAACATAACAAACAATCATTCATATGAACTCATCAAGCATAGATCTAACCCATGGTTACTCCCYTAATCCTCCACTAACCCTAGCTAGAGGACTACTCACACATCATTATGGTAAACATGTCATAGAGGGTGTCAATCATCTTAACAAGCATAGACATGATGATAGAATGAAAATAATTAGCAAAAGAATAGGTAAATGATTAAGCAAAGAGTAAGAGGATTATCCCAACTTAAGATGAACACTAAAATGGAATATCAATAGAAGAAAGCTTTGATTAATGATGAAGAGTTGTCAATTCTCCAATCCAAAACCAAAGAATTCTTAAATTACAAACTAGATCTAAGATTGCTTAAATAACAAGGAAAGGATTAAGATGTAATTAAATTAATCTAATCTAAGCTATAGTCTCTAAGGATTCTTATTAAGGTCCTCTTTTCTCTAATTACATAGGCTATTTATACTAAGTACAAGTATTAAAGTAAACTAAGGGCTTAAATGACAATTAGGCCCCTTAAGAAGATACAAGGAAATGCTTTGAACGAAAAAGCATCCTGCTGAGGAGCCTGCGCGAGTCCTACGGAACTCGCACAAGTTGGGCTGGAACTCACACGAGCTAGGCTGAGCTCGCACGAGTCTGCTTGTAGCACCTTTCCTTCTTGGCCTTGCTGCCCCGCAACTCGTGGGGGCTCCTCTAAACTCGTGAGGGATCTCCTTCATTGCTCAATTACTTCTCCTATATACTATGGTCTTTAGCCTCGGTCCCTCCTTATTGCTTGGTCGTTAAATGTGATTAATTTAGCTCTGAAATTCTCCGAGAATGCAGGGTTAGCACTCTTCTTTTACCAAAAGCACCAAAACCTCATAGAATAGCAAATAGGTAGCTAAAGATAAGAAATGACCCTAATGCCTAAATAAAAGCATATAGAACGAGGCTAGTTAGGGGAATAAATGTGCGTAAATACGAGTCACATCAGTTATGTTGGGTAGTAGTTTGGTTACGTGTGTAGAGTGTGCAAGTATATGTATGAACTTCAAGGGCGAAGTTCGTTTCTAAGGAGGGAAGACTGTGATACTACATATTTCTGGGCTTTGGATACTCGGTCGAGTAGGTTGCACTCGACTGAGTGGGTCTGTTAAATACTCAGTCGAGTAGGCCTCACTTGACCGAGTGGGTCTTTTAGATGTTTCTGATTGTTTAGTCAGGCTACTGATTTGGGGTCACTCGACCGAGTGAGAGTTACACTCGGTCGAGTAGGGCGTACTCAGTTGAGTACGTTGATAACTCGACCGAGTGTCCGGTCTAGAGTCGGGTTTTGCGCGGTTATGATTAAAACGATTAAGGAGGTTATTAATATTCTGATTACGCGTTAACGTCATTTTATAACCTAAACACTTTCTGAAAACCCTCCTTAATCATTTTAATCATCATTTAAGCAAGGTTGGTGTTGTTGATCTTTCGGATTCCTCTTTTTCGTATCAATTGTAGTAAGTCCCGATCTCCGTCATCCACTATTTTATGTATTGGTTAACCCTAATTTGGGTTGGTTTAGGGTAATTGTTATATAATTGTATGCTAATTGTATTGTATCATTGATTTTGGTGACGATTTCATAGAGAAGCAGTTCTACACCGTTGTTGCGCTATTTCTTTTTTTGTTTGCGAATAAGGTAGGGTTTCCTACACAGTATGATTATTTAGTAATTGCATTGGGTGTAATTGTGATTGATTTGATTATATTATTGTGATTAGTGTTGTTGTTGGATGATAGTGGAGTTGTGGATGATGTTATAGAGCCATGTCGGGAAATGGTTTCACTCTCATGTATCGCCCCTTGTTACTCCCGTCACAAGGGGGATGTGCAAATTAATGATCTGGATTCGCTTGTTGCGATGAGCGGGGATTTCGATGTCCAGTGCTGCAGTCTGACATCGGCAGGGGTGGGTTACCTGTTGTGATGGGAGTCCGGCTACTCGTTGTGGTGAGAGCATTTATTGTTTTGGAGTTTGGAGGATGGTGAGTATTGGTTGAGTTATCTTGTGTTACTTACTCTTGTGTGATTGTAGTTGATTTTATGGTTGTACTGACCCTTTCTAAGTTTTTAAAACTACGGTAATCCATTGATGGTGAGCAGTGAGTCTAGCAGGTGTCGATGCTTGAGCTTGCATGAGGGCTTGGAGGGGACACTGAGGATTCATCTAGTTATCATATTTTCTGCTGAGTCTTAGACATTTTTCACTTTGGTTTTGGCAGTTGTATGACATTTTGTTTTGGGGTTTGAGTTTTGTAATCACTTTAACTAATTATTTGTTTTATTCGTTTCATTATGGTATCTTTGATATGTACTACCTCGGGTAACCCGACCTGACTCTAAGGTAGGCCTTGGTAAGGCACTTTGATATATGGGGGTGTTACACCTGAACCCGACCTGACGCTACTCGTGACCTGATATTGACTCAACCCGATAGATGACCCAATAATGAACTAGCTTAATAATGATGTAAATAAGACCAAATTGACATTCATCTTAATTGTTTTCACTTAAAACTACAATTAATGCACCTACACGTTGCTTAAACATAATATTACCCATAAAAAATTAAATAAATAAGATAAAATATATGCTGATAAATAACCCAACCAGGTATTGACCCACTGATGATCCGACCCAACTTTCCACCCGCTGACGATTTGACCCAAAGATGACCCAACATGAACTGTAACCGGCCCGAACCCAATATTGACCCGGCACAACCCGAAACCGATACGGCCCGACCCGAGTTTTCCGATTGCCACCTCTAATTGGGAAGGAAAAAAGAAATAGTAGAGAGAATGTAGAGTTATAAGCTATTTTAATCAGAAATGGTCCACAAGTAAAAAAAAGGGTACATATTTGTAAATTTGTCATTTCAATAAATGTGAAACATCATTGTAAGTGGAGTGACTACTTACTCCATTTTCAAGAATCTTAGAATGGAGATAGGTTTACAAGTTATAAGAACTACAAACAAAAGTAATAGTTAGATCCCTTTAGTTTGATTAATTGTAAAATCTAACACCTTAATTTCTAATTAGAGTTTTAACCTCTTTTCATTTTCACCAAAATTGAAACAAATGAAAGATGTAAGGAATCAAGTTTCAAACCCTTACCACCAAGCAAGATTCCTTATTTCAATCTCTTACCTACACAAGAAACAAACAACTCTTAAACGGTTTCTAGAATATTCCGACTTGGGATGAAGGCATTTCCGAAGTTGGAGACGTTTTTTACATGGTGTCCAAACCGACCCTAATTACCGTTAAAACAACCATGATAAGACCCATATTATGACCTAGTTACTTAAAATAAAATTGGAGCAACTTTTAAAACTTACTTATTGATTCATCGTCTCTTTCATAGCTTCATAAGCGTTTAGAATATGTCGATCATAATTGGGTGGTTTGCATATGGTATATATAAGAGTGTATACAAAACCTTCACTTTGTCCAAGTTTTGGACAAGGTAAAATTCAAAGTATAACCTTGTAACACCCACATTTATCAAAGAACCTTTAGTAAGACCTTCCCTAACAAATAAGGGAATTACCATCTCGGTTTCCCGAGGCAATACATATCATTAGACAATAATAGACCAACTTAATAAGTATTACAAAAGGTTTCCAAAGGAAATGCAACGGAAGTACAACTCTGATATGTAGATTAGATAAAATCAAAACAGTGGTACAAACTATCATCTTATCTAACCGAACTCGACATCGTCATATACTCTCCAATGACCCCCAAAGCCACTCCATCACATCACAGACACACCTGAAAAGTTTCATAACTCACCATTTGCCGGCAATATCAAATGAAATACCGCAAACACATACAAAATAGGACAACAACCAAATACACACAAAACAAGGTCAGTAACGACAAATACGATTAACCATAAGAATACATACAATGAAATAATCAAACTAAACATCACATAAGTAGCTCCATCCTCCAAACTCCATAGTAATCCGTGTCCGAATGGCAGAACGGACACAAAATGGCTCTCATCGAAACAAGTATCCTAGTTCCCATCTCAACAGGTAACTAACCCCTGTCGATGCCAGACCGCAAAAATGGAAATCAAAAGCCTCGCTCATCGCAACGTGCGAACCCAGATTATTAATGTGCACATCCCCCTTATGACACAAGAGGCAATACATGGGGGGTGAAGTCCATCTCCCGACATGGCTTCACAATCACAATCACAACCACAATCTCCGACACCATCAACAACACAATGATAATCACGATAATAGAAATCACACAATCATATAATCACAATATCACAACCGTCTCATAATTAATCATACAACTGTACTGAGTACGGAAACCCTACCTCATTAGCAAATCCGCGCACTACAATAAAGTCATTCCAATAATCAAGAAACCAAGCAATCAAAACCAATTCTCCATAAATCCTTCACCTACAAGTAATAAATACATATACCATTACAAACTATTCTAATTAGCCAACATAGAATCCCTAATTACTGATTTCCCCCAATTTCCAAAAACTTAGGGTTAAGGCACAATTAAAACTGATGTATAAACATATAATAAGATTTACTAGAACTTGCTAATTAATAAAGAATGAAGAAAAATGAAGCTTTAATCCAAAATCCAGGATCGATCTCCACGCAAAAATGTTTAGGAAAAGTAGAAATGTTATTAGGATTGTTTTAGAAATGTTTTTAGGGTCAAACGATATTTAAGAAACTGATTAGGGAAAATATGAACAACCCACTTAACCACGAACTGAACCGACAAAAATAGAACTCAGAACGGATCACTCGGTCGAGTATAAAGGACTCACTCGACCGAGTAGCCACTACTCGCCCGAGTGCTCAACATACTTGTTTGAGTAATCACAAATCAGAACAAGGCTCAAACACCAACTCACTATGTCAACTATACTCGCCCGATTAGACCCACTCGGCCGAGTACACGCCCATACTCGACCGATTGTGTAACCCAGAAATACGGATTATTATAATTTTCCCTCTTTAAAAATAAATTTTGTCCTCGTAGTTCGCATCTGCCTCTAAACAACTCAAACTGTCTTCCTGCATTCTCAATACCAACTCAACCAACAACGCATACCTCAACAACATAACCCACAATATTGCATCAAGCATAATATAGCTTACCAAATGCTCATTACTAACACTGACTTACTAACATACCACTCGCTAACAAATCTAATACCAATATAATCCACCAAACAAGAACAACTACCAAAATAAAATGTTACATGCTACCGCCCTTAAAATGAACTTCATTCTCGAATTTTGCTCACACTCAAAACCGTCGCTACCCAAACCGTCAACACTATCCTAATCATACATACCTAAAATATTACTCTATATCCATTCATTTCAAATACATAATACCACGAGCACTACCATTACTTTTAACGATATCAACCCACAAATCCATCCTTAACTCTACAATGAAGACTCAAAATCTCAAAATATATCGCAACATGTAGAACTTTCAAACTCTCGTTGTCGCATCCTACTCCTCTTAAGATAATGTTACGTCCTAGTAACCCAACCAGTACTAGAATCTTAGCTATTCCTTTCCTTTATTACCATCTCGTGTCACTAATAACTCGTTATCGCCTTACCATCAACAATGAGAACTACTTCGTATTCAATACTCTCTCTAAAAATTCCATACCTCTCACCACCTAAGATTTACCATAAAATCCTCAACATAATCCACTAATTTAACTCTTCAACATTACTGCACAACAATATCCTCCGCAATTCACGCACCTAGCCCAAATACATAACACACAGCCCAAAATCCTTACACACCAGTGAGATCCTCGAAAGTTCTTCTATTGCTACCAAAGGCGTCCATACGTTAACATGGTATTCATCCCCAACAACCCATCCCTATTGCACCTATTCACCACTTATAACTTCTAGCTCCATATGTCACAACACTCTACTAACTACTTGTCACTACTAAATCTATAAATGATTCATCCAAATCAAACTTGAAAGTACTCTAACAGGCTAAGTACGGTTCATGAACACAATATCTATGAAAATATGACGACAAAAACAATCGCATCTTAAATTCTCATCCATAATATACTTTACTTTCTCACCCACAAGTCGAAAATTAAAGGAAACAATGATATGAAAACACGACACCAATCCATATGCCAAAAATAGAAGGAACATATTATTTCAAAATTCGTTTCTCAACATTTCCATATCCTCCACCACAACTGAAGAGGGCATCACAACACCGTCACCAACAGCCGCACCGCGGCGTCGAAAGAACATGTATCGCAACACAGAATACCGTGCCTGGATCGCTGCCCGGAGCACAACAGCCACATCAATATTCATTACACCCTATACAGTCTCATAAACACTGTCCTAGTACAACATCCTTGGCAAGGAATAATAACAATCCCACAACTCATCCCAACCATCCATTACACATTCTTAATATCACCTTAACAACAACACAACAATAAGATGACCACCTCATGAATAGCATCCCATACTACTATCTATAGGGTCAAAATCCCACACAATCACTTATATACATCATAAATAAGCACTTGAATTAGGCGATCATTAAAGATAACATTAGTAATTCAGTACTATATCTCTAAGAGGAAGGTTAAACTCATATTCATAGCATATTCTCTAATTCACGTAATTATCACCAACAAACTGATGTGGCCACATAACTAATACTCGAATCACTATCAAACGACTTATATGTAACATATTATGCTCCCTTGTAACCATGAATACTAATCCCCACCTCCACATAATTAACCTCTTTAGAACGCTTGACTTTCCCATTTAATGACATTACACCAAGCAACTAGGATAACACTACGACACAACCATCATTCATATCACTACCCTCCTACACTCACCTTTAAATATAACAATTTCCTTTTTTATCTTCAGTTACCGTCCCAAATAACGAACTCCGCTAGATAAACCAACAAAATTATCACAATGTCTATTCCATTTTTGCCTTTGATTATAACGCCTGTCAACATTCACTCAACTCATATCAGTCTTTCTGTTCTTATTACACTTGCGAACACTATTTAATAACCTAAGTCATTACTCCTACTACTTAGCCCAACGGTAATTCAGTTACCCTCTCATTGCTCCAAAAGTCGATTCCCATTAAGTCGTATAAATAACTTCTCATTCACTCTCATCAATAATCTCTCTCAACATTCTACTCACTCTCACTCACTACCAATAAGTCCAAATAGTCA
This sequence comes from Silene noctiflora, assembly GCA_009801015.1. Lineage (NCBI taxonomy): Eukaryota > Viridiplantae > Streptophyta > Magnoliopsida > Caryophyllales > Caryophyllaceae > Silene > Silene noctiflora. The sequence goes on along the minus strand of VHZZ01004484.1, from coordinate 90,467 downwards.
ATGATTACTCTTTAACTAATTACACCTTTCTTTAACATCTCCGGAAAACCAAAAATCACCTCCTATAATTACCTACCCAAAGAATTACACAAACTAGGTTCGCCTCTAAGTAATCAAAATTTTCAAACACAATAACTACATACAAATCCGTGCTGCAGTATAAATAATCGATCTAAGCTCACTGGATACCATTCTTTTCCATTCCTCAATAAAGATTTCCCATTACATATATCCTTAGCCAACATAGGCATAACCATTTCCCTCCACTAATTCCCACATAATCCAAATTGTAATCATTCATATCTTTCATATCAATCTTTTATTCTTATACTCACCATGCCCACATTACCACTTGACCGTAACCAAACATTACTACAATACTCAAGCTCAGGTCAATCATTCACCATATATCGCAAAACTTGCTCTACTCAATAAACTTATCAACTCCACTTCGATCTGCCAATCACATAGAACCACATATCCTTCTCACAGACCATAGTAATTGTAAGATGATGCTCTCCACATTATAAGATCCGTCTAACTCATGCATTAAGGTCAAGACATATGTAAAACAACACATTAATAAGCAAAGAACATCTTTGTAAACAATATGACATGAAAAGAGGTCAAAAGATAGGCATAAGACCATAACAGGGGTCACTAGGTTGACTGCTCAAATTACTCGATCGAGTATGGGAGATCAGATGCACGTAAAGCAGGTATTCCGGTTGCTCGATCGAGTAAAAAGGTTCACTCGACCGAATAGGGATCACTTAGCTGAGTGTGGTGGTCCACACGATTGAGTAAGAGCCTCAATCGAGTACAAAGATCCACTCGGTTGAGTGTCTGACGCAGTTCTCAGCAACGTGCATTTTTCGTAAAACGGTTATATGTCCCTTATTTATTGGTCATTTTGGGCGTGTGACCTATCGTTTGAATCGTAAGAGAACAAGCTATCACCTAAAATTCGAATCACATCAATATCATTTCTGAATCTCAATTTATAACAATTTAAAGACGACTCGTTTATAAATGGACAATATATCTAGTCGATTTTTTATTCCAAACAACTTAACCACCAACAATGTAAATAATAGCAATTCAATACTCTTTAAACCATTATTCTAGGTTAGATTTTATCATACCAATATGTAAATTAAACACAACATTCAATATGCATGTCAAAAGTCGTCTTACTTCACATGTTCGATTCCTTCACAACTCGCATCGCCACTTTTACCAATTCATACTCATACTTCCCACCAAATAATACTCATCACATCTCACCCATTTGATGCACATATAAAACATATCACAATTGATACCATTCGCCACATTCATCATCATACTCATACCAATCACATTGCTCATCAAAATCATCACACTACTCCACATATCCACATGCATCTATACACATTTGACTACCACAATTACACAAAATTCAAATTTATGCATCAAATAACATCTATTCTACCCCACTCTCAAAACTCTCCACGTAATTACCGATTCAACATCGTAAGGGTCATGGTGCGATTTAGGAACGTCTCCTCAATCCTAGCAAGGCTGGGTCCAAACAATCTCTACCCGGGTTCATTTTATTAGACACCCTAAGTTCATTTGGTTCATTGATTTTAGGTTCCAAAATCATTACTCTGATACCACTTTGTAACACCCTCATTTACCAAGGACCCTTGAGTAAGACCTTCCCTAGCAAATAAGGGAGTTACCATCTCGGTTGCCTGAGGTAGTACATATCATTAAGTAATAATAGACCAACTTGATAAATATTACAAAAGGTTTCCAAAGGAAATACAACTGATGCACAACTCTGATATATAGACTAAATGAAATACAAACGGTGGTACAAAACTAACATCTTATCTAATCGGACTCGACATCATCACGTACTCTCCAACGACCCCTAAAGCCATTCCATGCCATCACAGAAAGACCTGAAAAGTTTCACTGCTCACCATTGGCCGCAATATCAAATGAATCACCGTCGACACAAACAAAATAGAACAATAACCAAATAAACACCTTACAAGGTTAGTAACAGTAAATACGATTAACCATAARAATACATACAGTCAGACAATCAGACTAAGCATCACATAAGTAGCTTCATCCTCCGAACTCTATAGTAACCCGTGTCTGAACCGCAACACGGACACCAAATGACTCTCATCACAACGAGTATCCTGGTTGCCATCGCAACGGGTAACCAACCCCTGTCGATGTTAGACCGTAGCATTGGACATCAGAAGCCACGCTCATCGCAACAACCGAACCCTGATCATTAATGTACACATCCCCCTTGTGACACAAGAGGAGATACATGGGGGTGAAGTCCATCTCCCGACATGGCTTCACAATCACAACCACAACCTCCGTCACCATCAACAACACAATAATAATCACGATAATAGAAATCATAAAATCACAACTAACCACAATATCATAACCGTCTCATAATTAATCATGTAACTATACTGAGTACGGAAACCCTGCCTCATTAGCAAATCCGCGCACTACAATAAAGTCATTCCAAGAAACAAGAAACCAAGCAATCAAAACCAATTCTTCATAAATCCATCACTACCAGTAATAAATGCATATACTATTACTAACTATTCTAATTGGCCAACATAGAATCCCTAATTACTGATTTTCCCCAATTTTCCAAAACCTAGGGTTAGGGCACAATTAAAACTGATGTATAAACAAATATTAAGACTTACTAGATCTTACTAACAAAGAATGAAGAAAAATGAAACTTTAATCCAAAGTCCGGGATCAATCTCCATGCAAAATTGTATAGGAAAAGTAGAAATATTATTAGGAATGTTTTATAAATGTTTTTAGGGTTAAACGATGTTTAAAAAACCGATTAGGCAAAATATAAATAACCCACTTAACCACGAACTGAACCGACGAAAATAGAACTCAGACCGGCTCACTCGGTCGAATACAAAGGACTAACTCGGCTGAGTGGCCATGATAAGTCTATTTTATATACGATTTTACCCTATATTTTAGCTCGGTTTAATATGCTATTTGTACTTTTATTAGTGTATATCTGAGCTAATATCGTGTTCTAGTTGTTTTGCATGCGTTTAATGTGTTTTGTAGGAAATGTAGCATTTATTAGCTAAATCCCGACAAAAGAGAAAATATCGAGAACACAAATCTAAGTGGAAGTTGGATTGGATCATGCATGGCCATGCAAGCTCAAGACATGTAAGAAATGATCAAATGCTAGAGAAATGACCCAATTAATCAAGAAAGAAAAATGTAAACAAATGAGAAGTATAGCCCATAAATTAAGTCCAATCAACTAATGTGGAAATGCAACATTGGATTCTAATATTATTCCACACACAAAGCATTTACCGGTTGATTAAAGACGCATCAAATGATAAACATTGGATTCTATGGCCATTAACTATGGCCATTTAAAGCCATTAATCTGAATTCATGCGACCCCGATTAGGGTGGCATGTCCCCGATCGGGGTTGGGTAGATGTAGTGCATTGGATTCTTTTAGGGTTGTTTACGTTATGAATTTTAAGCTACTATATAAGGAGGTCTAGCCCCGACCTTATAATCATCCTATTCTACACATTTTACATTTCCATAGCTTATTCTTACACTTCTTATATTCTCTAAATTCTCTTATATTTTCTCTTAGTTTTAGCATTTCCAACATTAGATTAGTTACATTTTGTAATTCAATCATCAAGCTTTCAATACAATTCAAGTTCAAGTTCTACACTTGCTTTTCTTGGGTAATTTACATTCATTTCTAGTATTGCTTTACTGTTTTCATTAGTATTTTTTTTTTTTTGGGAAAGGTTAAGTGTATTAAAAATAAATCAACAAATTACATCATCCTTGAGGATCAAGTACTATACCACCTACTTGACAATTGATGTAACCATCTTACATCAGAAATATGCAACACTGACACATTCCTAGCCCAGAATCTAGCCTGCACAGTCTGGATGCATAGCTTAACAAGAGTGTTTGGCTGAGAAACAACAGCATGTAATCGAGCTTTATTGCGCTCCTGCCATATGAGATAAACTAGGTAAATGAAGTAAGCACAAGTAACTCTCCTCTTCACTATGTTGTGTCTTCTACCTTTGGAGTTCCAAGACACCAGCTCCTTAGGATTAATAACCAGATTAATAGATGCCTGCAACAGAGAGACACATCTGCAACTGAAGGGACAATCAAAGTATAAGTGAGCATGG
>VHZZ01004484.1:15570-25813 GCA_009801015.1 Silene noctiflora | reverse complement strand
GAAAGATAGGTTCTCTTTTCTTAACTTGAAAAAAAATATGATTTTTGTGACTTCTTAATGTTCAGTTTTAAATACAATTTTAAAATGCCCCTTTGTTTTTAAAAAAAATAGTACTCCTAAATTTTCATATATATAAATTTTGTAGGTATCTGATTGTTGTGATTGTAGAAGGAAATTAAATCCCAAGAATTGAGTTGAGGAGAGAGGGTAATTAATTTACATATGAAACATGGTGGGCCCTTACGTAGATTATTTCCTAAATTCAGTCAGCCAATAGAAAGCCAAGAAAAGACTTGGCTTTTATACTAGTTAGATAGCAAAACCACGGGCTACTTTTACAACTACTCTATTATACGAAATATCACGTACATCTTAATGTATAGGTTTATGTAAAATCTTTGTTTAAATGTCTAAGTTGAAAGAAAGCAGATCCCTACAATTTGTACAGGGTCAGCACTATTAATAACTCTAACTCTCACCCTTTCTATACCAATTTCTGAAAACTCCTTTCTTTTCTAGTTTTTTTGAAATACACGTATTTTGATTTTTGTCCAAAGGTAAATCCTGGTAGACGAGAAAGAGCATTCATGATAAATATAGATGAAAAAAATGTCTTTAATTCTGGCATATATGCGTCTTTGCCGGATTTTTTTTGGAAGAAATCTTCAAGAAGGGCAGAAATCTTGAAAAATAAAAAATAATTGAAACGAAAGGAGTTTAAATACGTGATAAAGACGGTGGGAGTTGTGAATTTTTCCTAATTAAAATTCTTAGGTATTTGAATTCATGTGTTTTGTGCCAGCCAAAAACAACATACCATTTAACAATTCCCGTGAAATGAAAGTTCAATGTTTTTTGGGGCAACCGACCAATAAAGAAGATAAAAGGGAGGCAAAAAAAAAAAGGTTACCATGACATGGTAAGCCTATGGCACAAAAATGTACCCAACACGAACCATGAGCGATATCCCAATACAGTGACTTCAAGAATGTTGCCGCAATCAATACCACACTTAATCATGCATTCAGCCACTAGTATTGAACAAGGTAATCAATCAGTAAATGTCTCAAGTAGTGGACACCAAGTAGCTAAGTACCCTTTCACTATAGCTATGCATGACAGTACTAAGAATCTGACATTGGTGCTTAATGTGAAGGATATATATTACTTCCTCACAGGTTTTGTTGAATGTGAAATCACCTAATTTAATGAGGTAATCAATGAAGTAAGCTATTAGAGAGAATGTGAGGTGTATGGCTAGGCCATAAATCCATCATGTAAAGAAGCAAAATGTCAATTTGGTATAATCTATAGCATTTCTGGATAATTAGTTACTTGGGATATAGTTTCTTTGGTGTTTGTGACGGCTGTGGGGAGCAATCAATCCCTTGCATTCTACAACCAGAATAGTTTTACGTTTTAGGCTTTTGGCCTTTTAGGTCTCACAGACTCACAGTCACTTAAATCAATTAGTCCAAGCACGAGTCAAGATATTCTAGAAATTTGTACCTCAACATTTTTTGACGAGTTGCGGAAACTTTCGAAGGAATTGCTACCAATAAATAGTCTTGCCGATTCTCAACTGATTTGGGTGTTAACTCTCATTTTACGCATAATGGACCTGCCCATTCGAAGTCGCCGAGTAGTTAGCGCCTCTAGCAAAGATTCCAGCGCATCTTCTAAGATTTCACCTTGTTTATCGAGACAATATGGACTGAATTGGGGAAGCTGTTGCAATTCAGAAAGTAGACCAGCTGCTGCTGCTGTTGTGCAAGTACGATCCCAAGACGGTTGAGGCCTGCAATTAAGCATATAAAAATGCCAACCAAGAACTTAAATAACTACAGGGTATATGGTAATGATAAAGAAATTAAGTAACCTACAAAAAACAGAACGGAATACAATAAAAAAAAACACTGATAACCTTCAAATACTAAGACAATCCTATGCTAAAAAAGAATATTAAGAAGTAATCCGATGATAAGTATAAGATAAATCAAAAGGGTTAAAAAAGGATCAAATTCTCTACATCCAAATGTTAACTGACCTGAGCTTATGCATTGCTGAAGCACCTGTTGCAATTGATATACAAGCAATGTCATCCTCTCCCCAAACTAGTTTTGCTCGATCCTGAGAATACTTAGTTGTTAACCGTTACCAAATTATTTATAATTATATGACTGATAAAGCAACTAGTACGTATAACAAATTCAACGCGGTATGTATTGATCAGAATTTAAACTAATGAACTAATTGACCTTGATGATATTAGAAAGAAAAAGACTCCTACTGTCGCCGCCAAAAGCTCTATACTTTTATGTATTATGCTCCCAGCTAATATACTGGAACATACGGAGTACTTCAAAACAAAAAACAAGTTAACTTAAAGCACTAAAACGAATAATTTTAAAAACACATTCGTTTAACGACACTGTGTCCTGTATGAAGAAAAGAAGGATATATACATTTGGAGGAAAACAAAAGACTACATAAGGGGGATGATATAAGTAATTCTGGGAAAAAAGAGGAAAGTGACTGGCACTCTACAAAGATCGACTTATACTCTATTCCTTATGAGCAATCATTTCCCAATGCACCCTTTATAAGGGGTTTAGATTTAAAAGATGCGACTTGTGAGGCACAACGAGGCAACAAGGTACCAGGCACAAGGTACAAGCAAAAGGCATGCACTTCATAGACACGAGGCGCACTGATTGTACAAGCAAATTTCTATTTCAAAATATTTTCTTTTTTAACAATAAAAAGCTTCTTAGATTTCAAAGGGGGCTATCATATAAAGGAGTAAAAGTCAGGGATGAAGAGGAGGGCATAATAAAAGTTCTAGGAGAGAGAAAAAAAGGAAAATTGCATGGTAGTGTGCTACGCTAGATGTGCCTCATGGCCATCATCTTCTACGCACACTTCAAGCGCACCGAGGTGTTTTGGTTAGCACCTCACCAAACCTTTGGTTTTCCTTTTTAAACTAAGCAAGGGGGGAGGGGTGTGTTGAAAAATCATATCCCCAAAACAGGTTTTACTTAATTGCATTCAAAATGGCCATCTTTTTATTATACATCGAAAATGGTGTGGACATTGGTATAGGCTATATGACAAGTCGAGAGTTTTATCTAGGTGAAAAGATGTCCACGGGTAAGTGTAACAAGTTTATTATCAACTTGAGGATTTAAAATACATGCAAATTAAGTGGATCATACACAATAACACTAGAGCCTTAACCCCAAAATTATTTTTGGGGTCGGGTGACATGAATCATCCCATGAAAGCATTAGAGAGAGGTTGCATACAAAATATTAATACAATGAGAAAATGACGAAATGGAGAAGAGGGAAAGAGAACATGATAAAAAAAGAAAAAAAAAGAAAAAAAGGGGTTGATCTAAACTTATAGGTATAAAAAACTCTTTTTTAATGTAGAAATTTAGACAAAAATATTATATTATACCAATAACTTTTTTAAGAAAAAAATTAATTATAATTGTAACTAAATTAGTGAAAATACAAAGTGTAGAGAAAGTCACATCGACTCAAAAAAGTCATTCCAATAGAGCATGATAATATAAAAAGGATTAAGTAGATATATTTGAAAAGTCTTGATAAAAAAAAAAAATACAAAAAAATAACGTATAAATAAAAAGGGTTTTTTGTCAGATGCTACCTAAGTTTTGTGTCACTTGTAAATACACTACCTAAGATTTTTTTTTTTTTGCAAGATACCACCTTAAGTTTTTTAAGTTTTGTTTAAAGCTACCAAAACCTACTTTCCGGCAAAAAAAAGTCAATCTCCGGCATTGACCATATTTCCTCTACTTCTCACGTGTGAGGACTTGTTTCACTCACTCTCTTTTCTTTTCCCTCCAAAATAAAAATGGGCAACTTCATTTTCCCTCCATTAATCTCATCCTTATTTAACACTTTTCTTTTTATCTCTTCCTCCTTCAACACTTTCCAGCATCTCTCTTTCTCCCACCCATCTAATTCTACATTCTTTCTCTTCTTTCCTTAATCTTCTTCTGCACAATGTCAACTAATTCAATAAACTCAACAGAAACCTCAAGTAGAAGAAGAGTATGCAACTGTGGCATCCCTCTTGCACTAAAAACGTCTTGGACTAATAAAAATCCAGGAAGAAAATTTTACGCTTGCAAGTTCTAGAATCCAGGAGCAAGTTTTCGTGGATGTAATTTCTTTGAATGGGTTGATTTGGACATGACTGAATGGCACAAGGAAGTAATAAGCCACTTGTTGAAAGAAAATATGGATGTAAAGAATGAAATTGGTAAGTTAAAAACGGAAATGGTGGCAATTTCCAGGAGATGAAGAATGAGATTGAGATGTTGAAGGCAGAGAAGAAGAAAACCAGACTCTTTATAGGCTGTGTTTTCGATTTTATTTGTTATGTATTTCAGATCTTAAATTAACAAGTATTTCTTATGTATTGTACCAAACTATTGAGATGAAATGCAAATGCTATGTTTAAAAACATTGATTATCATTCACTCCATAATTTCATTGTGCTCATTGCAAAATAAGGGACTGGGATTACACCAATATTCTACCAGTCCTAAGGCTTTAGTCTGTAAAAAAAAATGAATTCAAGTAGTCCTCACACGTGAGAAGTAGAGGAAATAGGGTCAATGCCGGAGATTGACTTTTTTTTTGTCGGAAAGTAGGTTTTGGTAGCTTTAAACAAAACTTAAAAAACTTAAGGTGGTATCTTGCAAAAAAAAAAAATCTTAGGTAGTGTATTTACAAGTGACACAAAACTTAGGTAGCATCTGACAAAAAACCCAAATAAAAAATATAAACTGAACGGAACAATAAAAAGAAAATATATTAATAAAAACAAGAATCAAACTTCATCGTTCACACATATTATTTCCCTCCATAGTGCACTCTGTATCGCAATATATTCTTCAACCCCAAGGAAACGTTGATTTAGTGAAGGCTCTTTGCAAACCGCCTTTGGGGTAATTTGAGGCTTTAGCATGGGTAGAAGAGTCGAACTTTTAAGTCAATATTCACAGGATATATAGAAGAACAGCACAGTTTAGTAAGAACAATGACGCTGTAAACATGAGAAATTGTGTAACAAAACCATCTACAGAAAATGAACCATGAAAGAGGTAAACCTCTAGAAGAGGCGGTCTAATTGGACAACCTCAACATAGAATGTTAAAGATAATTGTCTACAAAAAAATTCAAACCAGAGCTACCTTTAAACGCTTGAACATTGCCCCAGAATTGTTCCACGTACCATCAATCAGAATAAAATGCAGGATGTCATCACTGTTTGTCTGTGAAGCATCATAGAAAAGAACATGAATGACATAGTCTGCGCAAATCGCAACACCAAAAAGATAACACTCTTCAAAATATAAACCAGAACAAAATCATAGAAAAAAAGAAAAGAAAAACAGACAGTTTAGCCTGGTTAAAATTAAGTTTCAAATGGGGGTCCTACTTTGACATCTTAAACTAGAAGAAATCCAATAACGATGAACATATTCTCTTGTGGTCAATTTCTAATAAATATGAGTAGCGGTCGAATTCTTGGCCAACTGTTTATCGAAATACCTTTAAACTAACAATAAATAGGTGTTGAAATTCTAAAGACCTTAAGTTAACGTAGTGTCAAATGTCAACTATCAGTTTGTAACATTTAACACTTTACAGGGTATAAGCAAAAGGAGCTAAGCTACTAAAAAGGGTTCAATTTGTGAATGCAATCTTTCTACATGGTATGAGAGGCTATCACAATTCACATCGCTTCTGAATATATGGAAAGAACACACTTTTTACTGGCACTACGGCAGGCATTTACCAACCAATATCTTCAACTACTTCACAAATCCTATCAAAAGAGCACGTTTCATATTTCTGAAACAAAATAATGAAAATCACGAATAAAATATTTAGAAAACTAGTGTTCTACTATAATCAATGGATCTAGGATTGGTAAGTCCGTGGGGTTTAAAGTGACTGAATGAGTACTGCCATTGACTAACTAGAAATTACTAGCCAATGGTTTACATGTCCTATTTAGGAATGTTCTTGGTCAAGGGGTGTGAGTGTGAGATGTTCAAGTCCACCTGCATGCGCTTACATAAAGAATGCTTTAAAAGTAAACTTACAAAAAAAAGGTTTTATAAAACTATATAAGAATTAAGATCATTTTTTAGTTAGCTTAAAAAAATCCGATTGCACATGAAACACGGGATTCCATATATTATTTGGTGCTCTATCGGTTGCTGGATTTGATCAACCCCTAGTGAATTGTGAATCTGTTTGAGCAAATTCTACACAGTACTTCAAAATTCTGTAGCGGATGTAATCATTCATAGCGAATTAGACTTAATGGCAGCCAATCAGATAATTATTATTTAGAATTTGGAAACATTGCATTTCATAGCCCTTTCCAAATACGTACCGAACAACTCATTATCACTTCCAACACCAAAAGATCCACCTGCACACTATTCCTGGAGAATGCTCCAGCAGAAAATAGAATTAATTTAAAGGTTTTCACTGTCATATTACTTCTTGTTTGTAGACATCCTGTGTTTTATTTAATCATGTGGAATTTTGTAGTATGCAATGAGAAAAGAAAATCACAGGGTCTAAATGTTTACATGTATAATAATTTCTAAAAGTACATTGTATCTTAGTCTTCTAAAATTATTCCTATGAAAATACAATATGCCTGTCTACAATGATCGCCATACAGTCTTAGAGTAATGGTAGCCATTTGGGCATCTATCTTTCAAGTCATTTGGCTATGTTTAGCAAGGCTACACTACACACAAAAATATACGCCTACTTCATCAGTTAAATAATTTGAATGCTTTCTCTATACATGGATCTTCTATTCCATTTTCTCATTTCTAGCAAGGCTGTCTCTACACACAAAAACTCCTCTATTTTTCACAAGAATATCAGTCATCATACCATGACAGAAACTTAACATTAATAATACTGAAATTATTCTGTATATGCTGAGCTACATTAATGATATCCGTAAAATGACAGTGAAAGTACACACAAAATACTCAATGCACAATAAGGTGCAGGTGTCACACCATGCAAGCATGCAACAACAAATTCTTCGTCCCAAAATGATTTCTTTGGGTCGGCTAACATAAAACATCGTTTGAATTTTTTCTAAGACTAGGTAAAAAGACGAAAAAATTAAAATGAAACTGAAAAAAGGACAAAGGAAAACACGATAAAAAATAAAGTATTGATAGTTAAAGTAGATAAATAAATAAATAATGACATTGTGCACGGACGAAACAACTAACATAAAGTATGATAGTCTAAATAACTAAAATTAAATAAATGAAGACACTGTGAGCTGAAGAAATGGGGAAAGACAAAAAAATTGAGAACCTTTTAAAATAGAGTTCAAAAAAATTAAATGAGAATGTAATTATAAAGATAAAAAATGTGTTAAAAAAACATTGAGGTTGGGTAAGAATATACACTATACCATTCCTGGTGCACAATGTCCAGCTTGTGGCGCGGCCTGTGAAAAATAATCCTCAACTGTCTTTGGGTCCCCGCTTTTATTTGGAAATAGGCACCACACCTTGTTGTTCCCTGTAAATGAGAGTATAAAAATCAAGATGGAGCAATAGGATGTCTCATGCAATTTAACACGCCACTGATTGGTGATTACAGTGCAATGCAAAAGCATCAAATGTAGTTAAGAACTGAAGAACTAACTACTCCATATACTTTAAAGATGATGGTGCCTTCACTACTTGCGCTAAAGCTTTTATACAGCTTCTAGTGTTGCTCTACACACCATCATCCTACGACTCCCTAACTATTGTTACCCTATCACTTCCAAATACTGCGCCAAACAGGAATCGTGAAACCAATGCGTTTATGGTGAATGTATACACAAAGAACAACGATTTATGATCTTTCAAAAAATCATTTGAGTCGATTAGCCGAGGCTAAAAACAATCACAAGTGCCACAACAATCAACACCATTTTATCCATGAATCAGGGCAAAACACATCCAAAGGTAGCAGTTGTCTAAGATTAGTCCTCGAACAAGATTCGTTTTAAAGCCATCCAAGGAGTTGGATGATAAGAGTATAAAGTTGTTTCTTAGCCAATGATCTAAAACACTATATTAAATAAGCCGATATTTCAGTTGTGGCGACCAATATTTCAAACAATTGTCAATAGTTTAACAATATTTTTTGCGATTTAATCTATACAACCAATAAAGTTTCGGAAATACATTGATCAATAGACACATTTAGCCATTTGCAAAGGGTGCGTGTTCTTGTGAAAGAGATCTTAACAAAGAACATAGACTAAAAACATGAAAGTCTACTCAAACTTCAGATGTCCAGAAAAAAGTGAAGAACAAACAAACTTTGAAATTACAGCCACATTGATCATTCCCACTTGCATTACATTTGAAATAACCTATTACCATGACTTGGCAATTGTTTACAAAGGCGACTAATACCAAATTTTATTACCATGCTCTAAACATATTGCACGAGAATGAGCAAAATGTATGTCACCGTCCTCCTAGAACTTTAGTGTGGCACGAGAGGTACTAGTACTAATAGAATTGATGTGGAGATAATTACAAAACAAAATGTTGTGTGTCTTAACTGACTACATACAACACGACCTCATCAAAGTGTGCGTAGCCAGCAAGGCATACAGCACATGGAACATTAAATGACAGCAATGCAATACAGAAATAATTCATACGCCATTAGAAATGAAAAAAAAAAAAAAAAAGAAAAGAATATGAAGTAAATGAACACACCGGCCCTCTTGAATTCATTCCACATGAGGTCTTCCTGTTCAACAACACCAAAAAGACACAATGTTGCAGCTTGAACCCCAAACACCTGCCACAAGAGTTTCCCAGTGTTGTTTTGCCGCAAGAAATCCTACATTAATAGTGGATAGCTACAATAAGCGATAAGAGACTTGATATAATAAGGATTACTAAAGTTAAAGCAGGATATATACACAAACCTTGGGATGCATGTATATCCAAAATTTAATGCCACGCCAAAGAGGGCAAGGTTTGAGTTTGGAACACATACAATCTTGATGAGGAAGCCAACACTGACAACCATGAAAGCAATCAGTAATGGACTAATGGGCAAGTAAATGATTGGAACGGAGAGAACGAAATGAAATGGAAATAGAAATACCTTTTGACAAAGATATCCTCTACTTCCAAGGAGACGGCATGCAATTTGTCGAGCTGAATAGAACTGAAACTTGATATCAGAGCCGCCTAAGGCGTCATAAGTAGCTCTATGTTTCTTATCCTCCTCAACTTTAAATTCAGCCTGAAAATCCAAATTACATTTCAATTGAGGTTTCAAATACAAACCGCAAAATGAAAAGGGTTGTAGATATGATTACCGAAAGTCTACCGAGATTGCCACCAAAACTCAAAAGGATATCATTATCTCTTTCAAAAGCTTTCAAATAATGAATGGCGTCAATAACCATGGAAGGAACAGGTGAATTAGTACCCCACCCTTGCCATTCTTCTAAGCTAATATACCCATCAATCCGGCCTCGACTATTGTTATTATTATGATTATGATTAGGAGGAAGAGAGGAACACCTTGACCTTGACCTTGACCTTGAAAAGCAAGTGATGCGACCATTGCAACTACTGCTGCTTCTAATCATGCTTGTTGCTGCTGAACCATCCATGTGAATTTTCAAAGGGAAAGCAGGGGAACAAGGGTTCACAAAGAGGGAGGAGCATTCCTGCTTCAACAAGGGTTTGCTGTGTAACAACATAAGGTTCTAACGGATCAACTACAGATTGCGCTTCAATACTTTATTATTGTTTTAAAAACTAATGCTCCCTACATCCCCGTCAATGGTTATTATTGTTATGAAATATTTTTGATATTGGGTGGATGTGTGTATATATTTCCATATCTTTAGGAGATATTCTGTTACCATATTACAATGTACTCTTGTACTATATATATTCCTTCCAATGAATAAAACTGACTACTCTTTTTGATCTCTACATTCTCTCTATAACTCATTCTCTCTATAACTCTCTACTATTCATAACACGTTATCAGCACGAGTCTCTAACCCTAATTTTTTTTAATCTTTTAATCAACGATACACTTAACCTGTTGTGCAGGTACGTCTCCTTCTCTATTAGTCTTGAAAAAAAAAAGCATGTTAATCATATACTCACATA
>VHZZ01004483.1:65472-76810 GCA_009801015.1 Silene noctiflora | reverse complement strand
CAATTGAAATGACATGACTCATCATTTTAAGCCTATGAATAGGTCTTGGTTAGTAGGTTTTATCAATTCCTTGTACCTTACTCAACCTTACTACAAATTATGTGTTAGCCCCAACCCCAGACTACCTGATCCTAGGGCATGTGTTGATGGACCTACCAGAGCCGACTTACTCTACAGGTAGGAGGAGACCGGCTCAGCCGAACCGGACCGCTAGGAGGATTAGGATGCCTAGAAAGACCCCTTATGAGACTCCTTCTGTACTCCAGGGAGGACCCATGTACGGGTTTTCGGGCCACCCTACGGTGCATGACCCCCGTGTTCAGATGAGTGAGTTCACAGAGCGGCTTTCCAATACCTTAGTGTTGAAGGGGCTACATGATATGACCCGGAAGCAAGGTATTGGGACGAAGCTTGCCCAGCCAGCGTGGTGGAGTGGACCGGGAGATGACAGTTAAGTCTTTCACTATTATGGCGTGGACCAGGCTTCGTTGGGTGCACCGGAGACTTTCGATCAGGGTTACTTCGTAGGTCCATGGGGAGTTAATTACGGGAGTCAGCTGGACGACCAGGGGCAGTGATTGGGAGGCGGCTATAGTATTCCTCCATCTACCTACGGAGGGGAGTACGACGCAGGGGTATCGGGGTTCAGCGGGGGTTATGATGCTGGGGGATCTTCAAGAGCTGGCCAGGAAGAGGACGAGGAGGATGATAGCTAGATTAGTTTACTTGTTTTCTTATTGATTGCTGTTAGTTGTAATTCTTCTATTACATTTGGTGCCTTAAGGAATGTTGCTTTGACCATGTCTGTATCGCGGCCCTAAGGCCTAAACACTTTGTTTTGCATATGTTAATTGTTAGCTTGCGACTAGGGATGACCTCGGGTCATCATGGTGATTTTATTGTAAATGTTGAATGTTGGCATTTTTGTTGTTGTTGCGGATTTAGATGCGTTATATCCTATGGGAAATCGACCGAGTGCAAGGTGTACTCGACCGAGTAGAGCGAACTCGGTCGAGTACCAGCAGCACTCGACCGAGTGCCATTTGGGCAGGGAAGTTGAGTTTTGGTCATTTTCGGCACTCGACCGAGTGCAGTGTACTCGACCGAGTGTGCCTGACTCGACCGAGTGTAATTAACTCGGCCGAGTGTCTGCAGTTTAGTATTCTGTTTCTTTTGTTGCGTGTCGTCTTAGCACATGTTAGATGTTGATGTCAAGCAGGATATGGATATGTATGCATGTGGGTTATCTTGAGACCTGAACTGCGAGGGGGGAAAAGTGATTCGTGGGTTAGTATTGTATGAACAGAAGCTATGTTTCTTGACCTTGATCGTTTGACCGACCTGATATTGAATCCATTATAGGGATATGGTACCACCGAGCCATAACCTTGCGTGACCAGAAGGTGAACTTTGGGGGCAAAGTTCCTTTTAAGGGGGGTAGAGTGCGTTGTGCGCGTGGAGAATTTTGTGAATCGTTTTGCTAAAACACATGAAAAATCATGCTATGTAGATATATTGTGATGATATTCTGTTACGTTGTCGATACTCGGTTACGTTGATTATGTTGTTTATTCTATGTCAAAAAAAAATTTATGTTGTGGGTAATAGTATATGATTAACGATGTTATGTTAATTGGCGATACAATTATGCGATTAGTGATGGTGTTCATACGTATACATAATTATAGTGATAATATGTGAGACCAGTCTTTGTGATGAGTGCAAATAAGAAGGATGACGTTAACATAACATTGAGTCTACAGATGGTGATGGTTAGTTGAGTCGTAGTTCGTGATGGACCTTATCAGTCGAGTCTTAGGATTCGTCAACCTTGGGAGTCGGGAGTTGGACTTCGGGGATGAAGTTCTCTTTAAGGGGGGAAGACTGTAATACCCGTCCCTTAGGAGGACCCGTTGACTGACCATAGTTGACTAAATGTGACCTTCATCGTCAAGATGAGTAGTTGTTTAACCGTGGATTCGACCTAGTGGGCGACACTCGGTCGAGTGTGGTGCACTCGACCGAGTGCAGGGGACTCGGTCGAGTGTTTTAGCACTCGACCGAGTGTGTCGTTGCTAGCGTAATAATATATTACGCGTAAATTAGAATTTTTGGAATCGTTTCTTATTTCTTTCTTTTCCCTTTCTTCCCCAAAACCCTAAATCGTCTCATCTCTCCTTTTCACTCATCCTTCACCTTGCTAGCCTATACCTAGGAGCCCGTCCTGGGAATGAAGGTTTACGCTAACTCCGACCTAGTCAGTCGACCGTACGATAAGGTAAGTCACCGTCACCATCTGTATGTCTTGGGTTCGGGTTATGTTTGTGCGTAATCGAGTCATATTTTAGTTTAGGTGTTAATCTCAGTATACGATGGCCGTGTGATTGACTTGATGATTTATGATACTAGGAATGCGGTAGAGGTAGGCTTTCCTACTCAGTTGCCTGTTGAATTATATGCATATTAATGTGACGGTTGTACTGTGCTTATGGTGTGATTCTATGATTGTGATTGTGATGGCAGAGTTGGTATGGTGGATATTGGTGTTGGGTGTGATTGTGATGTGATCTTTATTGTGATATTGTTTGTGAGCCATTGTGAGAGGTGGTCTCACCCCCATTGTTCGCCTCCTGCGTTTTCTCAGCGTAGGGGGGATGTGCACATTAAGGGACTTGGGTTATTGTGGGTGGTTTAGGTGGTTGGCTGCGGTCTTCCACTGGCAGGGCTACATACTTCGGTGTGTAGTCGGTTACTTGTGATGTGGTGTGGTGATGGTGGTGATGGTGACGGTAAGGTACTGTTACGCTATTGTTTGCATTGTATTGTAAATAGTTATTCAGTTGACTGACCCTGTTTAATGTTTTAAAAACTGTGGTGATCCATTCGGGGATGTTGAGCAGGCTGACTTAAGGTGTAGTTGCTGTATTGGATGCTTGTCTATGATGATCATGTTCGTAAATGGGAGACCGCCGACGCAGTTAACAGTTTAGTTATGTTAGAGTCCACAGTTGTACTACTATAGTGATGTAGCTTTATATATTTTGTCCACCTAAAAAAATGTAATTAATAAAGTGTTGTTCCTTTATGGTCTGTTTGATATGTATTTGCCTCGGGTAACCGAGATGGTAGCATCCTTTTTTGTCAAGGAAGGTCTAGTACATGCTTCCTTGGTAAGTGGGGGTGTTACAAATCATTGATTGTAGGATTTATTGATAGTGAATGAGAATGAGTAGCATGATGAGAGCGATGATTGATAAGTACGAATGAAATGCTTTGATACGAGTTAATGGGATTTGAATTTTGGGAGTAATGAGGAGATAAGTGGATTACTGATTAACTAAGTAGTGGGACTACTGATTTAGGTTGTTATGTGTGTTTGTAAGTATAATGGAACAGAAAGGGTGAGGTGAGAGTGGCGATTGACAAGAGTTATGAGGCATGAGAAGAATCAAGTATGAGGATGTGAGTCGAAGGTTACACATGATATGAGAGATGGCATGATGGTCGGGACTCTTGAGGAATTAAGGGAGTAAGACTTTGGTATAATGAATACATGGTATGAGACTTTGGTGGGAAGTTGGCCGGAGAATTAAGAGAGTTAATTAATGATTTTCGGTGGAGTTTGGTAGCGACATGAGATATCGTAACGAGGATTTTGCAACTTGTATTTGGTACTAGCACATCTTAGGTGACTTATTAATCAAAGACAGTACTGGAATCGATATTGAGGTAAAATTTTGTTGCATTGTCTACTGGAGTTGTTGATCGGGGATGGTCCGTAAGGGTAAAAGAGGTTGTTTATGAAAAAGGCTTGGACAAGTATACATGGAAGCACGTTTGTTGAACATTGGTTATGTGGTCACATATTTTTGCTAATGGTAATTACGTGAATTAGAGAATGTGAAATGCAATGAATGTGAGCTTAACCTCGGGTGGGAGATATCCATTATCTAGTGGCAACTTAAGTGATCAGGATTGGTTGGGTGGATTTGATTACGGGTCAATGGTATGTGTAAGTGATTTTGTGAGTTTCTGACCTCATGAGTAGTAGTATGGTATGACATTCATAATGTCGTTATCTTGTTATTCTGTGTAATATGTTGTGTATCATGGTTCAATAGGACGATATTCAGAAAGAGTAATGGGTGGTTGGATGATTCGTGAGATAATCATTGTGCCCGGGCTCTGTTTTTTTTTGGTAATGTGGTTGTTGTGTTCCGGGTTGCGATCCGGGCACGGTACTCCGTGTTGCGATGCGGTTACTTTCGCGCTGCGGTGTGGTTGTTGGTGGCGGTGTTGCGATGCTGTCATCGGTGGTGGTGGAGTAGGCGGGATACTTGTGAGAGGAACTTTTGAAAGAGTATGTCAGTTTAGTATGAGCATATAGATTATTGTTTTGTTTACTGCTTTTTCCTGTGACTTTCGGCTTGTGGGTGAGAGTAGAGTATGATATGGGAGAAAGTTGTACATGTGGTCGTTGTTGTTATAGTTATAATGATATCTTGTTGGTGAAACATAGTTGTGGGAGGTTGTTGGAGTACTTTCAATCTTATGTTAAATGAGGCATTTGTTGACACAATTATGGCAACTAATTGGTGGAGCACGTGAGTACTGAGCTGGAAGCTGCAGGTGGTTTATAATCACTATTAGGGAAGTAAGTATGAATAGTTGGGAGTTAGTATCATGTTAAGTTATGGACGGGTTTAGCGACAGTAAAACAGTAGATTTGGGGATTTAGTGTGTGTGTAATAATTGTGGATCATGAGTTACGATTGTGGGAATAGGTGAGTGTATAGAGAAGAATGTGGTTGTGCGGTAATGTTGAAGAGTTGAAGTAGTGGTTATGCTGAGGATTTTGTGGTATATGCTAGGTGGTTTGCGGAGTGAGTTGAGGTATGGAACTGTTAGCGAAAGAGAGCCTTGGATATGGGAACGGTGGTCGGTGTTGAGGTTATAGTCTATTATCTGTGACATGAGAGAGTGATAATGGGAAGGAATAGCTAAGGATATTGTACTAGTTGGGTTACGAGGATGTAACGTTTATCTTAAGGGTAGTAGGATGCGACAAAGAAAGTTTGATGGTCATGCATGATACAGTATATTTGGAATGTTCGAGTCTTGGTGTAGAATAAGGATGAACTTGTGGTTGATATTATTAAAGGTAATGGTGGTTCTTGTAATAGTATGTATGGTTATAGAGTAAGGTCGTGGGTAGGTATGGTTGTGATAGTGTTGACGGTTTTGGGTGGTGACGATTATGAGTATGAGTGAACTTCGAGGACAGAGTTCATTTTAAGGGTGGTAGAATATAACATTTCATTGTGATAGTCATTCTCGCTCGAAGGATTGTATTGGTGGAATTAGATAAGGCAATTTTATGGTTGATGCTATGTTGTGAGCCGCGTTGTTGAGGTAGGCGTTGTTGGGTGAGCTAGTGTCGAGGATGGAGAATGAGAGTTGAGTGTTGTTGGATAGTGGAGTGGTAGGGCTGAGTGTGAACTTCGAGGACGAAGTTCGTTTTTAAGGAGGGAAAACTGTAATACATCTGATTTCTTGTCTTAGGCTACTCGGCCGAGTATGGGGTACTCGACCGAGTAGCTGGTGTGGGTGTTCTGTCAGGCTTCTGGTCGTTGTGCACTTGAGCGAGTAGGTTGGTACTCGGTCGAGTTCGGCGTACTCGACCGAGTGTGTGGCACTCGGTCGAGTGTCTTGTACTCGACCGAGTTTCCGGTTCATTATGGGTTTTTCCGCGGTTGGATATAAATAGAACGGGAAGCATGTAATTAGCATGTGATTATATTAAAACATTTTATTAAGCAGTTCCAAACACTTTTCCACAAAACCAAAACAACGTTATTGCTTCTCCTTATATTCCTATCACTCCAATGCTAGAGTTTGTTACTTTTGGGGATTTTCACCTCTTTGCTTTAATAATCGTCAGGGTAAGTTGTCTAACATCGTCTTTTATGGTTTTGGTTTAGATTGATCAAGCCCTAATTGGGTGATTTGGGGGTTTTTTGGGATTAGCTTTGATGTTCAGTTAATTGATTGATTGCAATTTTTCTAGGAGGAGAATTTGTAGAGGAAGCCTTCTAGATCGTCTTGCCGTGTTGCTTGAATTTGCCTTTCAGGTAGGGTTTCCCTACTCAGTTGGTTGTATATCAGTATATATATGATGTGATGATTTCATGTTTATTGTATGTATGAGTTATGATGGTGATGTTGTGTTGATATTGTGAGCCATTTCGAGAGATGGTCTCACCCCCATTGTTCGCCTCTTGTGTTTCTCGACGAAGGAGGATGTGCATATTAATGTACTTGGGTTCGCTCGTTACGATGAGCGGGGATTTTGGTTGTAAGGATGCGGTCCCCACTGGTGGTGTGGATTACCTGTTGCGATGGGTAATCTAGCAGGGCTACACACCTCAGTGTATAGTCGGTTACAATGGAGTTTGGAGATGATGGTTACAGTTTACTATGGTCGATTAGACATTGTTTTATGTTGTATTGTTATACAGTTGACTGACCTCGTTTTATGTTTTCAAAACTGTGGTGATCCATCCGGGGATGGTGAGCAGTTGGTTTAGCAGGTGTTGATGGTTGTTGATGTTGCTAGCGGGGTTTGGCAGGGTTGAGTCACCACCATTTTTGTAGTCTAGCTTCCGGCGAATAATGTCTTTTTACATTTTGTTATCTTTTGGAACTCGAGTTGTATTGTTTTGGAAGACTTGCAATCTTTGACTTAAAGTTTTTTATTTTAATATGTTTCATTATGGTTAATATGATGTGCACTACCTCGGAAAACCGAGATGGTAGCACCCTTATACGTTGGGGTTGTCCTTGGTAAGGTACCTTGGTGTAGGTGGTGTTACAATCCCAAGCGCTTTAGTTCCTTTTTTATATTGAAGAACATTATCATAAACTTTAAAATCTCGAAAATGATTTGGAACAAATTTACATCTTCGATTTAAGGATCTTCATGAAAAAAGAGTTAACAACTAATTTCACTTAATATGTACTTAAGACAAACTCCACTTTTTATTTGAACGAGAAAACTAATACAAATAACTATACGCTATCAAATTAAATATATGGACCTTACATAACTTATTTATGAAATCCCGTGATTTTTCACGGATTATAAAACTAGTTATATATTAAAGTGGCAGAAATAAAATAAAATAAGTTATTTCCTTCATTCCACTCTTATATTTTCCTAATTTAACTATATCGTCTTATTTCAGAAAAAATTGTTGAAACGTCATATATACGCCTTGTTCACTATATTTAGAGACAACATATAAATAAAATGAAAAGGAGAGGTTAGTTAACTAGGGGTATAATAGATAGTTCACTAATTTTGGTTAATATGTTTAGAAATAGGACAAATAATTTGGATTATATATTGTATAAAAAGTGGACAATAAAAGTGGAATAAGAAGAGTATTTTTAAGTTAATACCAATTTTTTGCTTAATTTAATTATATATTGTACCGCTTAATAGAATTAAAATCGATCCATATTGCAAAATTGAGTTATTTGGGTTATAAAGCAAAAAATATGATCAATTGGGTTCTAAAGAGAAGTCATGCTCATAAACAAAGCTCAAGTCTTCAAGTCCAATTGTCAAGGGAGAAAAACTCTATAATTAAGATACTTCTCCACCATTTCAAAGGTAGAAAAATCATTTGTCAAAAGTGAAAACAAAATAAGACATCAAAAGAACTAGAGTCCTCTCTGCAAATCTCACATGCAAGTAGACAACAAGCACCACAAAATCGTGTCGCCTATGTAAGGAAACTCAACTCAAATTCAAGCATCGAAGAGAGATTTAAGTCAACACGATCCTCTTAAAAAAGTAAAGTCAAGTAGGCGAGCCTAGAAAAGTAGATATAGTAACGTTGTAGAATCAGTGGATAAATAGAGGCTGTACATAATTTCTTGATATTAATATAAACCCATTTGTAATTCTGTTTTGTATTACAGTTTTATTGCAATAAAAAATTAGTTGTTGCACTCTCTTTGTATCATTTTGAGGTTATTAGCAGTGGTGAAGGATAGAGGTGGCAAATGAGTCAGGTATGAGTCGGGTCATTTCGGGTTGGGTCGGGTCAGGTCGGGTCATTTCAGGTTTCAGGTCAATTTCGGTTGACCTGTTGTCAGATCACTTTAGGGTATGGATCATTTTGGGTCGGGTCGCTTTCGGGTTAATGATTAAAACATATTAGCATTTACTATTTTGATTAAGAAATATTAT
Organism: Silene noctiflora; assembly: GCA_009801015.1. NCBI lineage: Eukaryota > Viridiplantae > Streptophyta > Magnoliopsida > Caryophyllales > Caryophyllaceae > Silene > Silene noctiflora. The sequence goes on along the minus strand of VHZZ01004483.1, from coordinate 68,553 downwards.
TTTGTAAATTTAACTTTTTATTAGGGATAATTGTAACCAATGTAACTCTATTTTGATGTATATAAAACAAATAAGACTTAATATATGTTGTTTAGGGTCATTTTGGGCCATTTTAAGTCATTTTGCATCGGGTTAATTATAGGTCGGGTCTTTTCGGATCGAGTTATGTCTGGTCGGCTCAATATTGGGTCAATTAGGTTCGAGTCAGGGCTGGGTCGGGTCGGGTTAATTCGGGTTACGGGTCATATCTCGGGTCACTTCTGGGTATCGGGTCGGGTCATTCGGATCAGGTAAGCTTTACCAGGTCTAGACTGAAGACAAGCTTCGAATTTAGTGAGGGTGAACTGTCAAATGATATAAAGTACACTTGAAACAAATTCAGAAAACTTAACTAAAAATGAAATATATTCTATACTTCTGTTAGTTCAAGGATATAATATTTGAATATTATTTTTATATATGAATTTTCTTGTAGACTCTTTTTTTCAATTATATGTTTATCTTTTTTATTTTTTCCAGGGCTTATTTTAATTAAAGACAAACAATTGATTTAAACGCAAAAAGAACCGTTGTATAAACTTAGGGTCTATAAATAAAATGACTCAAATGAAATGGACCGGTCTAATTGCAAAGTTAAGCAAACCTATTACCTATTGAGCAAATGGCGTAGTAGAAGCTTGATCTTAATAAAAAGACATAACAAAGACAAAAGCCCGATGCTTTGGGCTTTAACTAATGTAGGGAAAGATTATTAACTAATTAAGGCATCAAACTGGAGAGCAATTGAGGCAATCGGCTAAACTTTTTTTTTTTCTTTTTTCTTTTTTTTAATCATGAATATCCCCTACCAACAGTTGAGACAATCTCTTTCGAGATACTGAAGACAATTTAATGGGTTGAACCCTCCCAAGTTTCGCTTTTTCATTCGCAAGAGTTAGGAATCGAACCCCTAACCAGTTGTTTAAGAGATGAGGGCCCTTACTACTCACAGCGGCCAACTTTGGTAATTGGCTAAAGTTTGTAAGACAAGAAGTAAAACAAAAATCACAAATTCTCATTTGTGACATGCACTATCCGTCACAAGGGAGAGACGGAACGGATACATACCAAATTTTGTCAATATGGATACAAGTAGGCCATTTTGTGTGTTTTGTTTATTATTTATAGGATTTGTAGGGAGTACTAKATAATATTATTCTAATGTGTAGGGACAAGAGCATTAAGTGCTAATTTGACTTGAGTTCATATATTTTCTCATTTTACGACTGTTCAACGTGGTTACATTTCCAACTAAGTTGTTAAAATTATAACACATACTTATATGTGACCATGTTTATGAAATTTTGTTATCATTATAAGAGTCTTTCATTTGCAAAAGAAATGATTGTTATTATGGTTACATTTCAGACTAAAATGCTATCATTTTTACACAAATCACCTTCTTTGCATTGTGACTATCCGAGTTCATATTTGTTACCATTTTAAGACTCTTCAACATGATTACATTTCAAACTAAACTGGTAACATTATAACACATACTCATACGTGACCATGTTTATAGAATTTAGTTATCATTATAAGAAGAAGAGTAACGAAATGACCTTACTACGCAACAGATGTTTGCATGGGGAAATCCCCCTTTTTTCTATTTCTTTATTGTGTATTGTCAAATCATTTTTTAATATATTAATATATACAATGACCCACTTGTATCCATATTAACATAATATAGTAGGTATTTACTCCGTCTCTCCCTTGTGACGGATAGTGCATGTCACAAGGGAGACTAATTGAACAAAAATACTCGACTAAACACAATTGTAGGAGATGATTAACATTATTAGTACTGATCGAATGATTCAAATTACCTAGGATACAACAGCATCGATAAATTTTACAATTATCCAGATACAGAATCAATGAATTCCTGATCAGATTTGAGAGAAATCATAGTACTCGCCGGTAAGCAGATCTCAAAATCAACACACCCTTCCCCATGACAACCCGGGTAAGCAACCACAGGCCCACAACCCATCCAAATTTATAACCATACCCACTCCTAACGGCTACGGCCTTCCCCAACCAAAATTCATTGCCATACATATCGAACCGTGGCGGATGTGTGATCATTATACTGTTAAAATGAAACAAATTAGCCGACTGGTATACAATCCGAGACAGCAACCATCCTACAACACTATCGCGAAAAGACGAGTCGTTATTGTTTCGCACAACATGGTGTACCAAAAAGGCTGCAAAACCTAAGTCATGCTCAAGCAAGTCTTTCGCTTTTACTTTGTTATTAATGAAACATATGCAATTACCAAAATAATTTTTGGGTAATTCGGGTTTTAACCTTTGCCGGTTATTTGTCGCTAATATGCAATTGATGACTTGATCATCGGCTAAGCCTTCGGCCCGAAAAATCGCTCTCCAAACCAAAGCTGTCAAGGCCTGTAGGGAGGATATTTGATTGTTCCCACTTTCATCATGGGCTTGGGCTTTCAATCTAGCAATCGACTTAGACGAAAATTGGAACAATTTCTCCCGATTGCCACTCTCTTCATACGTCGTAGTAAATCCGTTGCGATTAGTATAGGGATCAGTGACAATTGGTCCATAACCTTCTAGAAACCAACGGTTACGGACCGGTAGGTTCAAGTCTAACACACTCTTATTACTACCCTTGCATATTTCGGACCATACATTCCAAAAAAGCCAATATGAGGTTCCGTAGAGTGGTTCATAGAACATCCCATAAACAACCCATCAACGAGTTCAGTAACTCGAACGGATAGTAAAGGTAGGTCGTGACCATCATGGTTCACAGCCTCGTTGTGATCGAAAAATGAATGAACCACTGACGGTATATCAGGACTTGGTGAAAGTATATTATGTTAGGTTCATATAACCCTCTAATTAGACTCCTCTAATAAGTTTCTAAATTTCTCTCTAATTTGGAATAATAGATCCAGTTACATGCAAGCATAAAAACAATAAATAAAGGAAAATCATGTTTCCTTACATTAGTATATAGGAAATATGGGCACAAGGATGAACTCCTTTCAACCTTGTTCTTGA
>VHZZ01004482.1:29103-42442 GCA_009801015.1 Silene noctiflora | reverse complement strand
GTCACTCCTTCAGAGAAGGATGAATTCATTGCTACACTCCAGGAGGTAGAAAACTGGTTGTATGAGGATGGAGAAGATGAGACCAAAAGTGTTTACATTGCAAAGCTTGATGATCTGAAAAAGGTGAGTAGCTCAAATGAGTCTTGTGCTAGACAGTTATATGTCTAAACTAAATTATTATTAAGTTAAAAATACAACCCTAGATGACTTGGTTGAATGCATACATCTGTCTTATATTCCCTATGCTCCACTATTTTCTTTTTCCTTTTCATTTTGAGTTCTCCGACTATAGTGCTCTTACGTACCTTTGTGAGTACTAGCATATCCTCTTTCTTCCGTAATATTTGCCCTTGTCTCTTCTTTTCATCAATTTATGGTTTCCGTATAAAACCAATGGTAATTAATTAATAAGGGTGGGAGAAAATATAAGTTGCGTATCCCATTACGTTTCATATGCTTGATAATCTCTGTTTTTTTGCTCTCTCTCCTTTCACACTCATTGGGGTGAATGAGAAAGGTTATGTTATATACACAATTTTTTTTTTCTTTTGATAATAAGCAAAGCTCCCTTATAAATATTGAATTGCAGAAAAGTGATTCTATTGAGGAGCGTTACAAGGAGCATATGGAGCGGGGAGGTGTCACCCAACAACTTGTTAATTGTGTCAATAGTTTCAGGGAAGCAGCAATTTCAACTGATTCAAAATTTGACCATATTGAGCTTCCAGAAAAACAAAAGGTAGCACAGTATATATTTATATTTATTTATTATCATCAAATACGACTTGTGTAATCAGTCATTTGACATTGTTTTTGTAATACGTCTATGGGTAGGTCTTAAATGCTTATGGAGATGCAGAGGCGTGGCTAAGAAAAAAGCAACAACAGCAGGATGCACTCCCAAAGTATGAAACTCCTCTTTTGAGGTCAGTTGATATAATGAAGAAAACAGATGAGGTTACCAGGTATGTATCATTCCCCTCAATCTTATAACTTGAGTTTTGCTTTGAAATTTGATCATTAATCCTTCTAGTACCTCGTTTCACAATAACCCGTGCTTATGCACATATACTTTAATTTTGGCTTATTGGATTATGTTATGCACTGCATGTCCCTGCCAATAGCATACGTTTGTTTGTGGATCCGTTTTTGGCTTTTGGCAACTCTTACACTCATTCTTTACCAACAAATCATGTCTACAAGAATTAGCAACTATTGGTTCGGAGTTGGGACAGACCAAAATGGAATATGAAGCAAATCTTTGACCGACTACTTTTATTGCATTGTTTCTTTTTGGTTTGTTCTACCCTAGCTTAAATTAGGAAATTGTTACAATGTCATACTTACCCTCATTTTTATTATGGTACATCCAAAATCACTCTTTCCAGCAATTCCATAATCCATAGCAAATTGTTTTGCCATCATTTTAGGATGTGTCAGAAACATTCAGGGAATGACAGTCAAATTTATTCACTAACAGGTTGTGTAGACCTATAATGACAAAACCTAAACCAGCTCCACCAAAGCCGGCAACACCAGAGCCACAACAACCTCAAGAAAGTGAGCCGCAGTCTCCTGGGGGTGACAACAATGTGAACGCTAGTATCGAAGGGTCCCAATTTGAAATTTTAGAGATATACAAGTATAACTATCTAATGTACAATGTCTCAGTTGGCAAATGCTTGTAGTTCTACCTAATCGTCCTGGATTCAATTTGCCAGTACATACTTGAAGCTTTAATTAATAATTTTTTTTATATGTTGATTTGGGCTTTAGCCCAATAATTTTTATTCTATTTTGTACACTAAACCACTAAATTATTTACCAAGATCTCAACCATTGAGCCACTTTCATTTCTTGTTGAACTATGTACCAAAATAAATTAATATCGGTGTAAATCTACCTATATTATTCTATTTCGTACACTAAACCACTAAATTGTTTTATTTTTGAACATTATTTCGAAAAATGATTCTCTCTCGGAGTGGGTATTTATTTTTTTTTGGGTGGATCACTTGGATCTGCATGGGACCCGAATCCATTGGATCTGAATTTGGATTTGAAAAAATTGGACCCGTTGGATCTGGACCGGGTATGGATCCAGTGTGGGAAATGCGAATCTGGATCTGGATCCAGTCAGATTCGGTCTAAATCCGGCCTATTGTCATTCCTACTATCGACAAACGACTCAAACGCAACACCCTTAAAATAAGGGTGTTTATTTTTGCAGTACACATTTTACTCAATATAGTACGCTTTTGATCCTCCCCATATTCCTAAACATTTGTACTATGCGGAAAAAATAAATTTCTCTCGGAAAAGCCAAACCCTTGTGACGAGAAACATAAACATACTCAAGAAAAAAAACCCAATTTAAAACAACTCTTCCCAGATAATTTGGGGTCGAGCAACTCATTTGTTTTTTTTTTTGGTGTAAACCATCCGGTTTAATCCGGAGCAACTCGAGCAACTCATTTGTAAAGTCCTAATTCACGTATCAAAATTCCAAACACCCCCTACAAGAAAAAAAAAACTGGTTCAACACTGTTTTAAACTCTTACTACACTAGTGAATACGAGTTGAGATCATCTGTCGGGATTTGCACTGAACAAATACGGGACGAGTAACGAGGAGAAAGGTAATTTTTTTGCTCCCATATCCTAAATACGAATTCTCGTGAAAGGCGGATTACCTCCGCAACTTAGTAAACGATTCATGAAAACCCAGAGTGATTTTGGGTTTGATTTGGAAGAAGTTTCTTCATTTGTATAATTTGGGTGTAATTTTAATGGTCGAAATTTCATGCAAATCTTTGTTCATAGCAGCAGGGTAATTGAACTTTGGGAGACATGGTGTTCGGAATGGCGGTTGGTAGACGAGCAATATCAACTTTTCCTGGTTTATGTCAACGAATTAAGCAAACAGGTACTTTCCTGGGTATTTGAAATTCGGATTATTATGTATGTTGTTGCATTGTTTTATTGCAAATTCATACATTCATATGCGTCTTACGGATTGATTATGATTTAGTGATTGAATTTGTTGGTTGGTTTGTTGACATTGTTCATGGTTGCCCACTTTTAAGTTATAAACTTGTATTTGTTACTTTTGTTTCTGCTGAAGTTACAATAGATGTTTAGCATATGATCTGGGTTGTTGATGATAATCACTATATCCGTAATAGGAAAGCCTTTGAGTAGTTCTATCTTGTTTGCTTTTTGTATGGTTCGATATGCCATTGTTGTTGACATCTTGCCTATATATCAACACATATGGAGTACTATGTAAGCGTCTACATTTGAGCTTCTGATTCTTTAGAATCTGAATATGTAGGACTGTAGGAGGGAAAAACGGAAAAAGCCTCTCTTTGTTGTTAACTCAGAGCTAAGGCTGCGTACATACGACCCCCCCGACCCTGCCATTTGAATGAGCTCGTAAGGCTCTAGGGTAATGTTGACATTGTGGGAGGCAAAGCTACTTTCTCGTGGCCTTTTCTCTTTCCAAGTTGCTTTAGAATTTCCATGATGAGTCAAATGTATATTTTGGATGCACCTTTTACTCATCTAAGTTAGCATAGCAACAAATTATGGGAAGGCATGTAAATCGAACGTGACTGCCATAGTGACTCGGTTAATCCAAAATGCTAGTGATATACAAAAACTAAAGGGAACTTCAATGCATTTTTCGGCTACTATGCCCGGATTTTGTTTCTGTCATGTGTTCCCTTACTTTTTATGCCTCCAAATATCCAATGAAGCCAGTCACTTGACTTATTTGTGAATTTGTATGCCACAGAGAGGGAAATAGTTAAGATGTTTCTTGTACAAACTCCCAGAGATGACTCCCATATGTCTTCATCGAATCCAAACAGTTCTACTCGGACTTTGGATGAAAGATTTATAAGAATTTTGAAAATATTCAAGTGGGGCCCTGATGCAGAAAAGGCTCTAGAAGTACTTAAGCTGAAAGTGGATCACAGGTTGGTGCGCGAAGTTCTGAAAATTGAGGTTGACATTAATGTCAAAGTTCAGTTCTTCAAGTGGGCAGGGAAGAGGAGGAACTTTGAGCATGACTCTACGACGTACATGTCTCTCATTCATATTTTGCTTGAAGCTGGATCATATGGTGAACTATGGAAAACAATCCAAGATTTTGTTCGAAGTCCGTGTTCCATTAGCCCGTCTGAATTTTCTAAAGTCGTGAGAATGCTTGGGTCTGCTAAGATGGTGAACAAAGCCGTCTCAATCTTTTATCAAATCAAGGCACGCAAGTGCAAACCTACAACGGCAACTTACAACTCTATTATTTTGATGTTGATGCAAGGGGGTCATTATGAAAAGGTGCATGAGCTATATAATGAGATGTGCAATGATGGGAACTGCTTTCCTGACACAATGACATATGGTGCTTTAATACAATCTTATGGGAAACTGAGTCGTGATGATTCTGCTATAAGGCTTTTTGATGAGATGAAGGAAAATGGATTACATGCCAATGCAAAGATCTATACAACTGTACTGGCCATTCATTTCAAGCAGGCCCGAGCTGATAAGGCTTTAGATGTACTCAAAGAAATGAAACAAAAGGGTTGTGCTCCGACTGTCTATACATACACTGAACTGATAAAGGGACTTGGAAAAATTGGTCGGGTTGATGAAGCATATGATACATTTTTGAGTATGCTAAACGAGGCATGCAAACCTGATGTTGTTCTAATAAACAATTTAATTAATGTTTTAGGCAAGTCAGGTCGTTTACCTGAGGCTCTTAAGTTGTTTGGAGATATGGAAACTTTGGAGTGTATACCAACTGTGGTTACCTATAACACTGTAATTAAAAGCTTATTTGATGCCAATGCTCCAGTAGCTCAGGCTTCTGCAATATTTGAGAAAATGAAGACGGCTGGGATTGCCCCTAGCTCTTACACTTACTCAATTTTGATTGACGGTCTTTGCAAGAAACACAGAGTTGAGAAAGCACTATTACTTCTTGAGGAGATGGATGAGAAGGGCTTTCCACCTTGCCCAGCAGCTTATTGTAGCCTGATTAACAGCCTAGGGAAAGCAAAGCGTTATGACGCTGCAAAGGAGTTATTCGAAGAGTTGCGGGAAAACTCGGGTACTTCTAGTGCAAGAGTTTACGCTGTAATGATAAAACAGTTTGGTCAATGTGGCTGCTTAAGTGAAGCAGTAGATCTATTTAATGAGATGAAGAAACTTGGGTGCACTCCTGATGTATATGCTTACAATGCTCTCATGTCTGGTTTGGTGAGGGGTGGCATGTTTGATGAAGCACAAACTCTACTTCGTACTATGGATGAGAACGGTTGTGCTCCGGATTTGAATTCTCATAATATAATATTAAATGGCTTAGCTAGAACAGGTGGTCCCAAAAGGGCCATGGAAATGTTTGAGACAATGAAAAATTCAAAAATGACGCCAGATGCAGTTTCCTACAATACTGTCCTTAGCTGTCTAAGTCGAGCTGGTATGTTTGAGGAGTCAGTAAAGTTAATCAAGGAAATGGATAGAAATGGTTTGAAGTATGATCAGATCACTTACTCTTCACTTCTTGAGGCAGTGGGAACAGTTGATGATGAACCTGCTTGTGCTAATTCATGACAACGACCAGGTATTGCACGTGATTGTTCTTGCTTTACTTACTTCTGACTTCAACTGAAGCTCTCAGAGATGTAAATATACTCCCTCCATTCACTTGAACTCGTTACATTTGCATTTGAACCAAAGTGTTAGGACTTAGGAGTTAGGAGGTAAAAATATTTGAAAGAAGAATGAGGCCCACACTCACGTAAGAGTGTTCTTGTGGGTTATGTAATTTTTATTCACAATGAAAACATAGTGATTGATTTGTATGTCCCGAGAAAGAAAATGTAGTGAACCCAGATTGAGTGTAAGGAGTGTATTTTGTTGTATCATATAGAGGAGAGGGTGTGGTCATAGATGAAAATTCTTTCATGGCCTCATGTGAAAGTTACCTTTTTTATTCGTTTGTTTTTATGTCGAGTCATAATGTTGATGAACGTCATGTTACTTTCTCTTCACTCAGGATTACATTGTACGGGTATCTGTTTTGGATTACTAGTGAATTGTCTTTTAAGTCAGTTTATGAAATTGTATATGAGAAGTTATCTAACAGTTGATAACTGTCACTTTGTGTGAGTAATATCATTGTAAGAAACCAGGGGATCAAAAGTTATGTAAGTGCTATCAGATGCCAATGTAATTTCCAACGAAAAAGTGGGCTTGAATTATTTGCAAGTCTTATTGTAATTAATACAACAGACATATGTTCTGACATCGTTCTTCTTAGATGTATTTCTTAGACTGTCTGCATATACAGTTGCACTATACGCCATAACTTATAAATTGTTTCTGGCTTTACCGTGACCTGCCTTGATTCTTGAATTAAGGATTCCTTATAAAGTGTAACCAGTTGCTTTTGATGGTCTATTACTTCTTTGGGCTACTATACTATTGGTGTTGTATAAGTTTTCCAACCATATTTGTTTTGAATTACCAACGTTGAATAACATGTTCTGTAAACCGACTTATCTTTTAAAGTTTAATTTTTCTTAAATTTTTGTGCATTTTTAATGGTCAATAGACTTTTTCTCTTCGGTATTTTGGGTGTAAAATAGTGCTAGTATAAATAATGGTGGCTAACTAAACTGTTGCTACTCTGCCCCATATATATTGAGAGTCCATAAATAAGTGAATGTTTTACTCATCAAATGCTTTTTATATCTGTCTTCTTTTACCATGTTTTGATGAGAGTCTCTATTGAAAAGTTGGGATATGTACTTAGATTCATATTGAAGCCCAACTCTGTTCAACCTTTCAAGGATTCATTTTGCAGTCTATGGAGCTTCTTTTGTCGTCATTTTATGAATTCGGGCGACTTCCTTATCAGTTTGCCTTTGTGGTTATGGACTTATGGCTTGATTGCTATAGGCTACAGGTGATCGGAGCAATCCATTGGATTTGCTTAATGTTCCTTGCAGCTTTTAGCACAAGCGTGTCAGGTTTGTTTCTTCCCATAGTTCTCTTTTCAAAATGTCATAGAACTAAATTTTCGAGTATTTTTTTTTCTTTAGGTCATTGAATGGCAATCAAACATCAAAAGAATTTTATTTGCAAGTCATTTTTAGGTGAAGGGCTATAAGTTTGGTAACAGATTGGTAGATAAAGCCTAAAGGCTATAACTGGCAACTAACATTCCAAGTTCCGAATTAAGTACCTTTTTCTTGAAGCCTTGATCATTCATATTCATTGCTGATGTTGCGTATGTTTCTTGGTGTTCTTATGCTATATCCTTTGTTACCCTTTTTATTGCTCTCTAGGACAGGAGTTCAATATATTCACAACGTGATGTCATATTTATTGACAAATTTATTTTGAGAAGGTTTGGATATTCCTGAAGATATTATAATTCATGCATCTGACTAGTGTGTAGAATTTTGTGTAATGACTAATGAGAGGGAGCAAATGAGAATGAGTACATTACCCAAATGTGCCAAGCCCCTCACTCGTGGCGAGGTAGGTAGTATGATGTATGCAACCTTACCTCTGTCCTAAAAGCATAAAAAAAGTTGTTTTCGGGTGACCCATTTTAAAATTGTGCAGGAAATTGCTTGTAAAAACCGCTTTACGGGGAGCAAGGATCCTGTGTCCAATTTTAGTGTCTCATTCTCATCTCATTTGATCCAAAAACAAAAAAAAATGTTACCATAAATGTGTTCATTGGTTTTAAGTGTCAAAAGGAGAGAGGGCAGGGTACAAGATAGGACACGAAATGGCACAATCCTCAGCTGATGAAAAACACCCATAGTTTAGTGAACCATTTTGCTTTATTTCATTGTACTAGATGACATAAATTAAATGGACTTGCAGTCGTGTTCTCCCTACGACCCCTTTATATTATCTCTATTTTCTTTTTGGTCCATTCCAAAATAATTGATCCCATTCTGTATCGTCACTTCATATACTATCTCTAGTTAATAACAAAAGCGCAAGGATAATACTATATCTTGTAAATTTTACAAGTCAAGGGGTAATAATGATATTTCATCACCAAATCTATAAAATATACGGAGTAACAATTTAGTCAATACGGATAATATAAATGGGAAGGATGGAACATGTTTTAAGTGTCGTAAAAGTACCGGGACAACTCTCGTGAATCATCCCCTTTGGAAAGTAGGGTAGTATCAGGAATCTTGTAGATTTTATGAACATCTCAAGCTCTCTGTTTATTTTCTGGGTCAACAAGACCTTTCATTTCTCTCATTTTTTTGCAGTGTTCACCTGTGAAGGGAGAAGGATCCTGATGATGCCAGACATTCTTGGTGTGGTCACCTGATCTATGGCTTGATGGTTCAAGAAGACGAGGGAAAGTAATAGTACTTCACAATATAGATGTTTGGGAAACCTCGAAACAAGGGCTCAGACACAGAGAAAGCGAACTATATATTTTGAAGGTGGAGGAAAGTTGGTGACTCAAATGTTTTCAACGCCTGGCAATAAAACTTTTACATTGCTGGCTTTCACATCCGTTTCTACGTGTTAAGTCGTTTACATGACCTATGTGAGACATTTGCAATGGTCGTATCATTTCACCACGCTCCACATCGAGGCGCCTCTCTCTTACTGGCTGGGCCAACAATGCAATGCAGGCGTCACCAGCAATAGGCTGTGCGGTATTTTCTTTTTTGTAGGTGGTGGTTAACTCTGATACCATTGATATAAATGGAAGAACCCACCTCAAAAACTAGCCCAAAGGGTGATAAATCCGGATTCTATATAAACCCCACATAAATCATTTACATAACCAATTTGGGACATTTGTAGTCAAAGTGTTATTGTAATATCTAGAGATGGCAATTGTTGATCCGTTCAAAATATGATATGAACTCGGCAAAAGATTAGTGGGTTGAGGTTAAGATGAAGTGAAGCAGTGAACCCACTAATCCACTACATAGTTTCGTTGACACGAACACGACATAAAACTTCACGGATTGGGTTGGAATTTAGATCTTTTGACACGGACATGACGCTAAATAGGTCATAATTTCTTCGATTAACTCCATATTTCCATAATTCAAATAACCTCCTCTAAGAATAAGAATTACTCTTCATCATTTTTTGTTTAATGAATAATATATAACACATGCTCTCGCCGTCATAATCATTTATTTATCTTTGATTAAAATATCTTTCACAACGAATAGAAAAGACAAACAAATGATTGGGACAAAGGGAGAATTTTGGCTGAGAAAAATTTGATGGGTTGGATTTGAGTTGAGACAAATGGCATGTGTTTGTAATTGGATCGGGTTTGAGTTGGAGGAACGATGACCCATTTAAAGTTGACACAAATATAAATTAGATACGGCTCGATCTGTTTTCAAATTTAGTAAAACCAAATCAAATTTTACTTAAATAGTAATTTCTACCAAGTGTGTTTATAAGAAAATTATGGTCTTTAATAGATAATTTACCATATTTATTGTAAAATAGTTTCATCGAAGACTTACTCATTTAAATGACACAAATTCTCATTGAAGACGGACATTATTCGTCACAAGCCGAAAACGAATAGTGCCTCTCTCACAATATGCAAGTGGCACCAAACATGGATGCTCCATTTCCCACCCACTTGTTTTATTGTGAGAGGGACACTATCCGTCTTCAGCTTGTAATGAATAATGTGCGTCACAAGCAAGACGCTTTGTTTAAATGATGGCGCTACTAATTTACTATCCACTCCGTCTCGGTTATTTGTTTACCTGTTTTATTTTAGATTGTTTAATTTATGTGTTTACCTTTTTCATATAATTAGGAAGTTTTTTTAATGGAAACTTTGATCATACATCTCCATTATGATCCACTGTCATTTACTAACATTTATCACAAATGGTTCTCTCTTATTTCCTGGGTTTTAGTATCAAAATCAAGGGTAAACAAATGAGCAATTATGTATTTCGAGAGCGCTCTGCGTAAAAATAATTTGGTGAACAAGCCGCACATTCAACAATCAACAGTAATCTACAGACTGCCTCATTCTACTTTGATGGTGTTCAGATCGTAATTTCTTAGTCCCAGCAAATTCTTATTTGAGACGGGTTATTTTCCGTCTGAAATAAGACGGACCAAATGTAGCTATTTTACGATAAATGTTACTACTTTCTAATAAAATGTTATCATCATTTTTAGGGTAAAAAGTGACAACTTTATTTATAACATTTTGTCAATACATTCTATTAAAAAAAAGGTTTTTCTAAGGGCACATGATAAGAAGCTAAGTAGGGAAGTATTGTTGAGAATATATCACTAATTATGGTAAATATGAGTTTCAAGTCTAATTTATCATGGTATATTCTCAACAATATTTCCCTAATTAAATTATTAACATGTTAGAAAATCCGTTAAAAAAATGGTGACATTTAGTCCGTCTCATTTCAGACCGTCTGAAACAAGACTTATTGCTCAGTCTCTATTTTAAACTTTAAATTTTGATCAGTTACTCTCCGTATATGGTAAAATATCATTCTCATCTCTTTCTGTATGAGACTGCTCTCATTTATCTGTAACTTTTATTTATTTCTTAGTATACAATAACAACCTAAATCCCTAAGTTACTATATCAAATTAGTGTATGATCTTATTAGATAAGTGGACTCGACCAAAAAAGTCAAATATCACCTGTATAAGACTCTATTTTTACCGCTGCCAAAAAAAAGTACCTAAGTTCGATAAACTTAACAGCTTAGTTAGATTGTTAGTCAAGGGACGCATTTAAATAAATACGAAACCTGAAGGTATTTGTAAGACGGAGAAAATACTTTATATATTGAGAAAACGAGCTGTAATTATATACATATAGTGAATTGATTGAAACTAAGCAAATTGTTGTGACTAGTAAATTTTGGTCTCTTGGCTGGAGTCGTACCGTGAAGAAAGGAAAAATCAGGTGAATTTCTCATACACAAATTGTCTATTTTTTATTAACAACTCTATTAGTTTATGATCAATTTACAATTTTAAATGGTAGCAATTTGGTTTTATTTTACAATCGAGGATGAAAACTTTGAAGCGTGTATGTGTGTATTCTTTTTTAGTTCGATACTATGTCCTATCGAAAATGAGAAGTTGAGAATTCCCAATCCAATTAGGATTTCATGAATCTTTTTCATGTAATTCTTGAATTCAATAAGGTCAGTGTAAATTTTTTGAATTTGGACCATGTTCATTGTTTAGATAACAAATCCTAGTAACTTTAAAAAAGGAAGTAGAAGTTGCATATCCCTTAAATTTACAGCTTTGCTTTCTAAGAGTCATGAAATCTCAAGGTTTATTACCTTTTTGTCTCATGATATAGAGTTGTACAAATATTTTGACACAACTCTATTAAGAACATAGATGAAATCAAGTAGAGACTGATTAGGCCATGATCAAGCGAGTTTTTCAGAAAAAATATAATACCAACTAATTTTTGAAAAAAAATAACTGATTAAAATATAGGTAAAATTAATGTCTCGGGCCTAGGTAGAATTTGAACCTGTTAGTATAGGCAGTAACCCTTTCTTATTATTAAAAACTGAAATTTCTCGATTAAATGTTGATTTTGTTTTTCTAATTTACCTTATTACGCACTCCGTCTCAATTGGATGTCACTAATTTAAGTGAAATTACTGGGTCATTTGAGTGTTGTCGGGATTTAACCAATGTCAAAGTAAATTGAAGTGTTGTAACGTGGATAAGAGAGTGTGGAGTACTCGCTCACATATTTGTACGAACAATTTGATAATTGCAGGATGTTGTCATGGAAGAGGACAAGATCAGAAGGAAATCACAAGGTTGAGAGCATGGAGAATTCAATACCTGACGATTCCAAACAAGGCTTTAGCTCTTTTTTACGCTTGTCGAGTCGGGTTTTTAGTGGTCAATTTTTTGTAGACGCTTGCAATTCTCTTAAAACAACTCCGCCTCCTTCAGACCCTTCCAACCTTGTGACACCAAGACCACCCAAACCAACCAAGAGCCTTAAGAGATGGGTCCCTAACAAGGTCGGTCTTGGTGTTGTGACTTTGAAGAGGACCGATGATCCTGTCTCAGAGCCAGAGCCAGACCCAGAGCATGACAATGTCCATATCACCGCGAAAAATGTGGTTCATAGGCCATTGTTGCTATCTAATGATCGCATTTCAAGCCATTCGTCTTCAAATCACTTTTATGAGGAAGACAACATAAGAGACAAACCATTGTGTATTCCTAATCTAGGGACCGACGGGCCTACGAGTAGTAACAAGAGTTTCTTTAACCTACCTATCGATCCATCCAAAGGGTATGTAACTTATTTTAAAACCTTGGACGAATTTCATATCATTTTGCTTCCTCTGTTCCATTTGATTGTATACGTACGTTCTTTTAAATCTCTTTCACATATTTTGAAAAACGTATACAATCAAATGTAAAGGGGAACAATTTTCTATCCAAACAACGAGAGTATTATTTTAATAAGAGCTCTGACACTTGAATTAACTTGTAGTTTGATGGTTGAATTGTTTTACTAGTTATATTAATGGTGAAATGGGATGTTATCATCAAGAGGAGAATGCAAATGAAATGGTAACTTTCTCAATAGTTACTTCCCCGGAAGATGACCATTTTTTACTTCCGACAGAGTTCATGACCAATTGTTATTCTTGCATCAAGGAATTGGATCATAGCCAAGATATTTATATATATAGGTATAGTAAGTAATACAGATTCATTTTAAAGGTAGCATCTCTGGTTAATCTAATATCAATCGCGAATATTTTCACGCGATTAATTGTGATTAAATGTTTTTATTATGCTTTCAACTTAAAATTATGAATTTACTCCAAGAACTTATCTCACAATATTTCACCCTATTTATTAGTTTAGTTAATTAATTACAGGGGTGACAGATCATTTTGCTCTCAAGATTGTCGTGAACAAGAAATATGTTCTGATGAGATCAAATTAAAGAAAAAGAGAATAGGTGTTAGCCCAAGAACCAAACCAATTCAAGGGAGTAAAATTATTTGATTTTTACCATACAAAAAAAGGTAATTAGTTGGATTCTATTTGTTAAGAGGCCACTTTTGAGATGAGTCCTCTTTCTATCGAAATAAATAGTAATTTGTTGTAGTTTTTTATTTTTGCATTTATAATATGTATCGTCTTATTTTATTTTATTTTTTTACATACTCTTATATTAAGATATTTTATTCGATTCTTTATGTGTTAATGTGTTATGTGTTAGAAATTCTGACTCGTTTTTTTTTTTTTTTTTT
>VHZZ01004481.1:73311-96380 GCA_009801015.1 Silene noctiflora | reverse complement strand
GATTAATGTGGATCAGTTGACAATAAAATATTATTTCCCTTATGTATTCTTATTATGAGATTTAAACATGTGATCGCATTATTGTCGAAGACACATACTCCAACACTTGGATCCATGCTGGCAAAGCTGTGACATTCACCCTTCACCAGAAAATCAAGATCCCTTTAGATGGTCAAGTGGTGACAATCGCTTTGTCTCCAATCAAAGCAGTCATCGAGATGGTGTCCAATAACCAGGTCATCTCTGACCCAATACACGAGTTGGGAGGATTTCAAGTCGTAAACCTCATAGAGAGCGAACTTGCTCCACTATATTTTAATCCTCACTCCAATCCGGTGGTCAACCACATACTTAAATCTTAGGGATACTTCCCAGGGATGGCTCTGAACCCCATCAGAAAGAATACATTTGCACCTTTTAAGGAAGGTAATTCTCAAAGGATACCTTTAGGGCTAGAGTACAAACCAACTGTGGAAGAATCTTTCGAAATGCTCGCTCGGCTTAACGCTCAGA
Organism: Silene noctiflora; assembly: GCA_009801015.1. Classification (NCBI taxonomy): domain Eukaryota; kingdom Viridiplantae; phylum Streptophyta; class Magnoliopsida; order Caryophyllales; family Caryophyllaceae; genus Silene; species Silene noctiflora. Next base: position 95,867 of record VHZZ01004481.1, on the reverse strand, counting down.
AGCATAAGGGTGTCCAGTTGTGACCATATCACCTGACACTAAATGGGTACTTCGTCAGAGAGGGAGAATATGAATCTTTTCATAATTTTCCCGAACCATGGATACATGAAGGAAACAGGCTAGCTAGAATAGAAGTTTTCCACGACTGTTACTTTATCCCCCAAGAAACGGTTTCTACCGTTAAAACTCCTTCAAAACCTTGCCTTGACAGTCAAGCTGACAGCTTTCTATTTGGGGAAGATCGATTTGTAAGGGGAGCCAAGGACGAGATTATTATCATGATATTACGGGATGATCGATTTGACCAAACAGCTCTAATCACATATACAGATCCAGCAAAGAGGCAAACAGGATAGAGAAAATCGATCAAATGGACAAATAATCAAGGAAGACTCTTCAAGCTCACCACAGGCGAAGGAGAGATGTTTAAAGAAGAAACAGAAGACGATGAGTCCGAGTCTGAGTCTGAGTCTGAGTCGGAACTAGAGTCTGAGTCCAAGTCTAGAGAAGTCGTCCAAGAGTCTCCTCCTGTTATCAACCCCACTTCCTTTATTTATCCTAGTTTAGCATCGAGTAGCAGTAGCCTTGGGCCTATCCCAGCAAATGTCCTTCCCTTTCCACTGACCAATGATCAGTTGGCTTCCTTGTTTCAGTTATTTTCAAATTTTAATATGAATAAATCAAATTCTACTTACTCCTTGTGTTATTATGATTGCAATTCTGTTTGTGACGATACTGATGATGATCTTGACCCGGACTCACTTGACTTTCCACCTTATATGATAAAAGAAATTTTAGATGAGGGGCAAGGGGCACTAGTTATAGAAAACACCGAACCAATTAACGTAGGAACAGACCTCGAACCTGAAGAACTTAGGATAGGGACCACCCTAGACTCAGTTGAAAGGGATCTCCTCATTGACCTTCTACACGATTTCAAAGACGTTTTCGCTTGGTCCTACAAAGACATGCCAAGGATAGACAAGGACATTGCAGAACACCGTATCCTAATCAAACCAGGTTTCAAACCAGTTAAACAAAAGCTTCGCGGATTAAGGACGAAATGGGGTCTTAAGATCAAAGAAGAGGTAGACAAACAATTCAAAGCTGGGTTCATCAAATTTTCCAAGTATTCTGACTGGGTGGCCAACATCGTCCCCGTACCCAAAAAGGATGGGCAAATCCGGGTTTGTGTTGATTTTAGGGATCTAAACAAGGCTAGTCCAAAAGACGACTTTCTATTACCACATATCGACATATTGGTAGACAATACAGCTGACCACGCACTTCTGTCCTTCATGGATGGATAGGTAGGCTACAATCAGATCAAAATGGTTAAAGAGGACTTGCATAAAACCGCACTTGTCACTCAATGGGGGAACCTATTGTTACATTGTCATGCCTTTCGTGTTAATCAATGCTGGTGAAACATATCAACGCACTGCCACTACCTTACTACACGACATGATACACAAATAAGTAGGGGTGTATGTTGACGACATGATCGTTAAATGCAAAGATAGACAGGGTCACATCGCCAATCTTCGCAAATTCTTCCTTAGGCTTCGCAAGTATAATATGAGATTCAATCCTCGGAAGTGCGCATTTGGGGTAACATATGGAAAGTTGCTAGGTTACGTCGTAAGTCAACAAGGGATAGAGATTGATCCATCCAAGATCAAGGCTCTAGTCGAAATGCCGCAACCGTAGACAGAAAAAGAAATTTGAGGTTTTCTAGTCAAGGTACAATACATGTGCTCATGCCACCGCGAAAAGGTCAACCTTTATCCTTACAGTCACAGAAAGAGCCATGCTCGGTCAAACGGTAGGGAAAGAAGAACGAGCCATCTACTACCTAAGCAAGAAGATCATAGGATATGAGACAAAGTACACACCTCTTCAAAATACTTGCCTTGCTCTTGTGTGGGCAACAAAGAAGCTACGACATTACATGCTCAGCTATTCGGTCAAAGTCGACTCGAAAATGGATCCTATAAAGTACATTTTCGAGAAGCCAGTCCTTAATGGTCGACTAGCAAGATGAACTTTAATGCTTTCTGAGTTTGACCTCAAATACGTGCCTTTGAATTTAAATAAAGGACTGGCAGTGGCTGAATTCTTCGCAGATAATCCCATACATGATACCCAAATGATAGACACATGGTCATTTCCAGACGAAAATATCCTTCACACCAATGCAGAATCATGGGATCTCTACTTCGACGAGGCTTCCAATCTACGAGGATATGGGATTAGAGTGTTGTTCATTTCTCCTGAAGGCGAGCATACACCAATATCAGTCAAACTCGACTTCGAGGTGACTAATAATGCGGCAGAATATGAGGCATGCCTCATAGGTTTACAAGCAGCAGTCAGTCTTGGCATCAAAAGACTTCGAGTCCATGAAGACTCATCCCTTAATATCAACCAGATCACTGGATCATGGAAAATACAGAGTGAAAATCTCGCCCCATATCAATCAAGGGTAGATGAAGTGGCTCAGTTCTTTGATCAAATGACTTACTTACACTTACCAACAGAGTAAAACCAATTTCCAGACGCTCTTGCGAAACTTGCATCCCTCATTAACATGCCTGACAATATGGTGGATATGCCCTTATGCATTGAAAGGCGATCTGAACCAGCCTATATACATCTCCTAACTGACGAGGAGGAAGATCAAGAAGAACCTTGGTACCAAGCCATTATATATTACAAGCTCAATGGTGAATGTCTACTGAACATGGACAAGAGGGTATGATGAGCTATAAGGCTTCTAGCCTCTCAACACATCATGAATTAAGGGGAATTATATAAAAGGACGCCACAAGGTGTTATCTTGCTTTACCTCGATCGTTCGAAAGCAAAGAAAGTAATGGAGGAAGTCGATAACGGAGAATGTGGTCCTCACATGAGTGGGCTAATGATGGCTAAGAAAATCATGCGTTTAGGATACTACTGGACGACCTTAGAAACAAACTGCATCAAATATGTCAAACATTGTCACAATTGCCAAATCTTTGCGAACGTACTGCACAATGACATCACCATGGCCATTCTCCACTTGGGGAATAGATATCATCGGGAAAATCTCTCCAGCAGGGACGGGAGGCCATTGTTACATTCTAGTGGTAATAGACTACTTCACTAAATGGGTAGAAGTAGCTTTCTATACTGCTCTAACATCCAAGCAAGTGTCTACGTTCATACAAGCTAACATTATTTGTAGATATTGGTGACCACATGAGATCATCAGTGACAATGGTTCTCATTTCCAAGCCGAAGCTTCACAATTGCTCAATAAGGACAAAATCCATCATCATCACTCCTCGCCATACCGACCCCAAACCAATGGAGCCATAGAGGTAGCAAACAAGAATGTCGTCATGATCCTAAAGAAAATGACCGATAATTATTGGGACTGGCCTAATAAAATACTCTTCGCCTTGTGGGGATATCGAACATCAGTCAGGACGCCCACTGGGGCTACTCCTTTCTACCTAACATATGGAATGGAGGCTGTACAACCAGTAGAACTAGAAATCCCATCTCTACGAATTCTACTCGAAAGTCAAATTCCAGAAGCTGAATGGAATAGAGAGCGATACGGAGAACTCATTCTCATGGATGAGAGACGATTACGCGCCCTACATAATGTTCAAACATATCAAGCGTGAATCAGAAGAGCTTTTAACAACAAAGTCAAACCTCGATACATCAAAGAAGGAGACTTAGTCCTTAAATAAGTTCGAGCTCTTTTACCAGTATACCTTAGAGGGAAATTTAAACCCAACTGGGCTGCACCATACTTAGTCAAAACAATATCCTTGGGTGGTGTGGTTAGAATCACAGACCTAGACGAGAATGAATTTTCTAACCCAACTAACCCAGACCAACTTAAGAAGTATTACCCTTAGACTTGGTCTGAACGCATCACGCATGACCTACGTGTCGCTCATGTGACACGTTGCATACATATGGCACATGTCATTATCCCTCTTCATGCTATCTTGCTCTTGCATTTTAGGCATTTTATATCATCCTCAACATCGTCAAATTTAACTTAATTGTATTTCAGGAGTAAGTAAAGAACCTTTCTTATTCCCTATGATCATTTTATTGTCTCTTGCCTCGAACACTTATTCTTTTCCATATATTTTGAACTATGTTACGGGTTTGATTTCATCATTATACGGTGAATACGTAGGCAATCCTTCATGGGATACAACTCAAAATACTTTTTATAATGTGCAAATAGAATGACAAGTGCTTTAGCATTTGAAATTCGAAAGGATAAGTAAAAAGTACATAATTGACTAAAGTTTTCTTAAATTTGCAAAACTGTTTATTCATTAATAATAATATGCCAAATAATAATAAACAACTACTGAAGCTGAAAATGCTAAGCTAGGATTCTAAAAACACCGCCTTTTTATTACAACAAATAATAAATACTACTATAAAATTACGAAGACCTAGGATACTCATCCACCTTCCCTTTGCCTTTGTCATTTTTATCATACTTCCTATCGCGGCCCCGAGGTGGATGCTCCTGCGTTATTTTAGACCTAATTACAAAAGGTATCTCTCGTGGTCTAGCATTTCCATTCTTATCCACCACCATTCTTTCAGTAGGAGGAGCTCTTTTCGGTTTCTTCTTTGGATGGATGACTTGGAATCCAGCTTCTTCCTCTCCCTTAGTCAAATAATTCTGGTTCTCCTTGGCTACTTCACAGATTTGTAGTCAACAGGCACATGCTTCTATAGCTTCTCCCTCTCCTCTGAAGTGCTAGCTTTGGTCCATTGCATATATGAGTCGGATACCCATATAAACCTACAGGAGTAGGTATATACCACATGTTCCTCTGATCCCAGCGAAGTGCCCACTCACAACAAGAGTCAGTGATGTGCGCCAATTCCATCTGGGGAACGGTATCCAACTTGGGGATCTTCTGTCTTAGGCTCACTTGTCTCAACAACCTTTCCGCGAAGATAGTGACCATAAACTCTAGACCTGGAATGCGAATCTACTGTGTAGGGTCAAGACTGGATGCTCCTGTCAATTCCTTAAGATGCCACCATGGAACGATCCATCTAATGAGAGGGCCACCTTCATTCTTCAGTTTGTTTTCCCAATAATTGCAAACTCTGGTCAAATCTACCATGTATAGCCTCGTCCTCATCAAAATGGACCTTGAACGGTAGCCGAACACATCAACTGGGGGCTCGATCAATCAAAGTCTCTCCATAAACCAAATCTGGCAAAATAAAACAAGGAGAAGAGTTACAAGAAACGAAAAAATAAAAAGAAGCAAAAACAAAAAATAAAATAAAATAAAATACTCGGCCGAAAAGAAAGTAAAGAAAAAAGAAAAAAAAGGAAAGAAAGAAAATTACCTGAAGTATTACGAGACTTCTCAAATACAGCATCTCGCGATTAGCCTTTCTATTATCTAGACCAAGGATGGTCTCTCCCAATGATAGCCAATTTGGGCTCCTGCGCAGCTCAATTTGCTCCACAATTCCAAGGAAACGAGGATCTCCCCTCATTTCAGCATCAACATGGCCCTTCAAAACATAGCAATGGATAAGGCAAAATCCAAATGCTCGGCGCCTCGCCACATATGAAATAGTAGGGTCCTCCCTATTTATGAAGAGGTCTACTAGATTGAACATTCTTACACCTTTTGAAGTAACAAGACGGTCTACTTCGGCTTTGGTCAGCCCTAGTAGGTCCCTAAATTTATTCTTATATCCTTGGGAGTTAGGAGGCAATATGGGCAAATTTTCAACATCCCACCGACCAACTACTGCAAATTCTTCAGGAAAGGGACATATTTCTCCTCCCGGAATAACAAAAACATGAAAATCGGGGTTCTAATATTCCAAGCATGCATCTAAAAAGGGCCTCACCATCGTTATTTGCTTAAAACTAATTATTTGCCCAATATTGAAGGCGGACATATCATGCTTCTCTACGTTGATGAATTCATTTGTCCATTGTTTGAGACGGGATTCAAAGGCATCCATTTTGAGAATTTGCGAAGATTTTGTATGAGAATATTACATTACGGATTATAGAAGGGAGAATTGTGAGAATAAGCGTTCACTCGAGGTCTCTATATATAATTTCGGGCTTTCCTAATTCCACTCAGGAACAGACAAGCCCAAGAGATAATGCAGCAACAGATGCACCTTCAGGAAGGATCGTAGCTCTTGCTGCGCCTCTTCCCCAAGCTTATTTCCCGTAGTTTTTTGCGGAAGGGTTTCCTAATCCGGTTTTAGTTTTTCTTTCCTATTCCTATTGTTTTGTGAAGACTTTTTCTTCCGAAATTTGATTATCCTTAACATAATCGGAATCCCTTTTCCAATCAGGTTTGCATTTCGAGGAAACCGCTCCCGACGTATTCTTACCCATTTTATTTTCATTTACTTTTTCGGGGGAAGCACTCCTCCACTGTCGTTACATTTTCTTAAAATTTTTGCCTTTTTATTTAAGTTTTGACATTTTACATTTTAGAATGTCAGTAAGTAGCTTCCGCGTCAGTCATTTCAAACTTTAACATTTTCAAACTTATTTATTTTCATTTTTCTTTTTTTAGGGGGAAGCACTCCCGTCTTTTAGTCGTGCATCACGTCACTGTCCACTCTTTTTTGGGCACTTTTTTTCTCTTTTCTTTTCGATTCGACTGAATCTTACATTTTAGGCCATTTTAACTTGTAATTACTTGTTTACATTTGTGCTTATACTTGTTTTAGTTGTTTTTTTCTGCGTAAATTTCGGTAGCATGACGACGTAAGTGGTCACTATGCCAAACCTGTTTCCATGCTAATCTGCAGGTACAAGTTTCATATCTACATCCAATAGCAGCAGAGGCACGCAGTCCCCTATATGTACATACCAAAATGTACAAAAATAAGTACAACACTCGAGCTCATTCCCGAGAACAAAATAAAGTAAAAAAAAAAGTACAAAGACTAGGTCGCGACGCTACTCAGCCCGACGCCTCCTAAGGTCGTGAGCCATCGCCTCTAGAATGGCGATGTCAGCGTCACGAACCTCCAGCTCTCTCTCCAGGCGGGCTGCCTCCTCATGTGACCGCTCTAGCTCGAGCTCCCGCTCCCGCTACAAAACAAAAGGAACAATAGTTGTCAAAATACAAAGGAAAGCTTCTAAAAGAAATTCAAATTTACTAAAATAAGGAAAGGTTCACACCTATCCTCCAAAATGACCATTGAGTGCCTCGACAGCTGTAGCTCGTAGCCAATTAGCCATCTGCCACAACTCCGCATGCCTCGACGGCGCCCACCTGCATTTTCAAACCAAGTCAAGTCACATTTCATGTTCTTACATGCTACTAAGAAAAGATAAAAAGGAGAAGTTTAAAACTGAAAAATCACCCTCCTCACGACATGCTGCCACTTCTCGAGGCCAGCCTCGGTCACCGCCTCCGGGAAGGAAGATACCTCCATGCACATCGTCACGCCAGCCGGCTCCACGTACTCCAAAGTCTCAAGAAAAGCTGGGGGCTCGACACCAGCTGTGTTGATCTCCTGTCAAACACAAAAATATCAACACATTTTCCTTTCAAAGGGAATCATATTCTAAACAAACAGAATGAATACTTACCACGATCGGCCAATGCGCCAATCTCCTCAAGACAAATTCCAAGTACTCCAGATCGGGAAGGTAAAGTTAGCAGTCCTCTCTGCCTTAGTAGGCTCCCTAAACATCGTCTGTGGTGGGTCACGGAGGCACTGCCTAGCCAGACGCTTGCCCAAGTACCAAACAGGCCCCATGGCGTCACGAGAAGGAGTCTACTCAAGCTCCTAGGTCTAAGTACCTCAGCCACAAAGGCTGGTGCCCTAGTGTAGTCCTCCCAAGGTCTTAGCACCCACTGAAGTCATATTTCAAGGGTCAGGCAACCAAAATCAAAATAACAATGAAAATTGGAAACAAACGAAGACTAGAAAAGAATGTTTACGCTGTCGAGCTGCAAAGCGTTGACACCCCTCCTACAGGTGTCGTAAGAGGTATGCTGGCTCTTCTGTCTATAGATGATCCAGTCTCTCACAACAGGGTACTCCTTGGGAACGTCGGCCGCCCTAGATCCAGGCCTAAATAAATAAAAGAAGTTTTTTTAATGATCATTCATTTGTCAGGGAAGATAAATAATCATTTGTTTACATATTAAGTAATCATTTACTTATCTATATTGATCATTCATTCGTCAAAGCAAGTAAATAATCATTTATTTACATATCATTTATTCTATCTATATCGCCATGCATATTTGTTCGTCCATATTCTTATTCATACAAGGAAATCTTGCCGAATGTACAAAAGTAAAGGGGAAATAAGCATTCTTATTTCATTTGTATTCCTACAAATGAAGAAATAAAGGATAAAAAGAAGGTTTATACCTCCAAAATAAGTCCTGGACCAACGATAGCAGGCGACGTCCCTCTCTCTAACAACTCGGGACGCACCATGGCCCTCATGTAACGAGTGAGGACCGTAAAGCTACGGGTGACCCAGTCTAGACGATCTAGGCCACCCAAGTCAGCATGAAAAGGGAGAAGCTTCATCGAAAGCCTCTCCCTTTGTCTCTGAAGTAAATCGAAGACAAGAACCACCAGAGCCACAAACGAGCTCGTTGCTCAGCCGTACACGGCGGAGGAGGCACCAAACTCCCTCCCTCAGTTATATGTACTCTAGCTGGAGTCCTCCCATCAAATTAGTCCTTGACGTAGGAACTCGTAACCAGGATGGGTACCCTAGCCGCGACCTTGGGCAAACACCAGACCACTAGCCTCCATGACTCAGCCGAGTCAGCCCTCATGGTCGTCTTGGGCCACACTATCGACTCATCTCCGAACGGCAAGCCGGAGATCTTGCCGAAGTCCTCCAACGTAACCCCTATCTCACCAAAAGACATGTGAAAGGTCGAGGTCATGTCCCAAGAACGCCCGCATCATCTTCCTAGCCCGAATCTCGCGCCAAGCTAGTACCTAGGCTCCGAAGGCAGCCCAGTCAAGGATGCTTCTCTCCTCCTCTGACAGTCTCTCGTAGGCCTTAATCATGGTTGTGTACCCGAGAATGACCTCATGTTGCCAGCCTCGTGTAAATTCAAACATGTATATTAGCCAAGTATTTCAAAAGAAAAGGAGAATTAAAATTTAGTAAATCGGGAAATTTGAAAGGTTACCAGACTCCCCGTCACTCGGTACGATAGGTTATACTCCGCAGCCCAAATGAGATGCTGAGCATTCCATTTTTCAGCCCACTCAGGTGCCCGAGCAGGCTAACGGCCACCTCTCCTAAAGTTTGCCCTCCTAGGCAACTCCTCCTCCTCCTCCTCCTCCTCCTCCTCCTCCTCCTCCTCCTGGACACCCGTGTGAGCCACGAAAGCCGAAGAAGGGTCAAATTCAACATCCATGAAGTCACATCCGGACGTCGAAGGCATATTCTCTGCAAAAAAACAAATATTTCAAATCATTTCATCACTTTTTCAAGCCGTTTTCAAGATATTTTCGAGTTATTTCGAGATCACTTCCTAAAAATGGACAAGTATGTTTACACTACGTTCCTACGTGTCTTAGACATGCCTAATGGCGATGGTAAGTCGAAAATTCGGCAAAATTTCGCTATAAATAACCTAAACCAACACAAAAAGTGTACCCGAGGAATTGTCACAAACTGAAATTCCGACATGATAACAAGTATACCCATAATCCTAGGGTTCCAAAAAATCAATTTTCATCGATTTTCGAGTAGTTTAAGTTCATTTTCGAGCTAATTAAGCGGTTTTAGCCTAAAACCGTCACATTTTGCTACCATTTCGTCTATACTTGACAAAAACTCAAAGTGAACACATGGTTATGCTCCTAGCATGGTCTACTGCCCAATTCTAATGTCAATTTCAAGAAACAAATCCATTTGAGGCAAAAGCCCCAATTGTTTTGACATTTTTGGGTACAAAACCCTAATTTCAGAACTTAATTCAAGCTACAAATGCAGTTAAAGCAAAAGACGGGATGCATATTTGGATTAGTCATAATTTAGGGCAAGTTTTGTTTGACTTGTGATGATGATTGATGAAGAATTTTGAGTTGTTTTGTGTTTTTGTAAGACGAAATGACGAATTGAAATGAACACTAAATTCGCGTTTGAGTTCCTGTTTTATCAGACTTAGACGAGTTCGGGAGAAAATGCAAATCTTGCTGCGTCCTTTCCTGATATCGCAGCTCATGTTACATCCTTTCCCTAAAAATTTTTCTTGCTTTCAGGTCGTTACAAGTTCGTTACTTGTGGGTCCTACCTCAATCCACGTTTTGAAATGTTTCTTCACGCGTTTCGAGGTGTTTTCGCAAATTATCTTCTACGGGTATATTTTCTCGTCAGACTTATCTTCTTCCAAATGGATTGCACACATTTCTCCCCATGAAGGGTACATTGTCGCATACAGGCCGTGTATTCTTCGATAAACGAAATTTTCTTCCAACCAATGTAAGCTTATTCCTTTAGACGGTCCTCATAAAGCCCGTCTTATCATTTGTCCTCGGCATTTCTCCCAACGTTTTACCGTTCTATTCTTCTATCTCGCAAGAAGTTTCTAGCGACGTCCTGCTGTGAATTTGCTTCCAACTTATGCAAGTAAATTCAAACTTCAACCTATTTTGCCGATTTTCTCTCAACAACGGTTTTCAGGAAAACCGTTCTTCCATTTCTCCAGTGGGTTCTACTAACCTCTTGCTGCATGCTTCCTTCTATTCCCCACGGAGTTTCAGGTATGATTTCTTCTTATGACTAGCGAGCTTCCTTATGTAGTCTATTGGACATTAAACGACCCTCCCCAGAAGTCGACAGACTTTAAACTGTTCCCGATGACAGGTCCTTGGTTCAGTCCCTTTGAACCACCTCGCGTCGCCATAGCCTTCAGGTTGTAATATTCGATTGACCTGAGGGCTATACTGTAGCTTTTGCCTTGTCCAAGCCTCAGTCAAAGTGGGGGCTCTATAAATACCTCATTTCTGCACCCTTCGGCAAACACCTAGTGATGATTGGGCCGCATGTTCAATATACGGAGCGATGATATGACATCTCATTACTTTGTTGACATATGATTGCTCAAACAGTCGTCTCAAGCCCTATGTTGTCATCCACGCGCCGATACGGTCGTTTTGACAGTAATTAGAGTGCATTTGGAGTCCGGGTCAAAAACCGTCTTCATTTTGAGAAATCGTCTTCATTTTCTAAAAACCGTCTCAAATCTGGGTCGGGATATTTCTGGGAATCCTAAATAATATCTAAATATTTTTAAGATTTCGAAAATATCTTATTTTGACAGAATAAGGAAATCAAATCCTTTCCAAACTCTGAAAACGTGTAAATCTTCGATGCTAAAGGAGAAACTGCTCCAAGAGAGGACGCACAGCCTGATGCGCCTCTTCCTAGGCTTATTTCCAGCAATGCCCAAATCTTTCCGGTTTTCTTCTGTATTTTAATCCTTCCAAAACTCCCACCTCATGATTAGTATAAATACAGGCCTTCGCCTCACATATTTTTCACGCGAGTGTCCGCCCCTTCTCTTCTCTCTTTGCATTCTAAGACCACGTGCTTTGCTTTGACGCCTACGTGCTTGATCTACTCGACCACGTAAGCCTATATCATTCTAGGTACCAAGCACGTTTGCATAGACCGACCAACTTGACCACTACACTCAATTAATATTAATCAACTTGTTATTTTCCTCTTTCGAGGACATCTTCATTTTACATCAAGTAGAGCAATCACTAAACGTCGAATTAGTGAATCTCACTTCATAAACATGTAAGTCTGAGGTTATAAAATCCCAATTTGTATTTTATTTATAATTATGTAAGAATCTATGTCACAAATACACTCAAAATCGCTTTCAAAATCATAGTTTTTAAACCTTTTTTGACGAGTCAGCAGGGAAAAACTGTCGAGAATAATCGCATCAGCAGATACGCCTTCTGGAATAGTCCAAGCGTCTGATGCGCCTCTTCTAGAGGCACCTTGTCTGCTGCTGCTCTTCTTCTTCTTCCTCGAGTACTAGTTGTTTCGCTTTTCTTCGTTTTCCTTATTTATTTTATAATTTCTAGTTTCCTAATTTATTTTATTTTATTCGACTCAAATCCCTTATAATTCAATATTTGTGAGTTTTTGTCATTTATTCAAACCCGGATTTCAATGGTTCGATTTTTCCCATATCAAATCATTAGAATTCGACTTTGGTATTTGTTTTTCGTCTTGTGACGATCTCATATATGTATAACCTACATAAACCACTTAAATTTCGAGTTTAATATCCATGAATACATATAAATCAACCAAAGAACGATAACAACCGGCGGGTCTGACTTTCCCAGTCAAAATCCAATTCGTGATTAGTCGCATAGGGCGATGCGCCTCTTCTTGAGAACGCACCTTGTGTTGCGCCTGTTCTTGGTTGGCTTTTGTCTCTGAACTCGTTTAGTTTCGACGTAGCTTTTCTAATTATTTTATAATTTGGTATTATCTTACCACTTGTTTCGACCTGTTTAATCTCTTATTTTATTTCCTTGACTTATTTCCTCAAACCCTTTCGACGTGTTTGTGGCATAGATTCATTGTTCATCTTTTGTATTTATTTTCTTTCATTCGTTTACTTCCTTTTCACATGTAATGAATATAAATCTCAACTTTAACCTAATTGTATGCTAATTATGTGTTATAACTGACTTACTCTAATTCACATGTTAGGATCAAAACGTTGTTTGTAGCATTGCATGCATATAAACTAATAACCTATCGAGTATAAATGACATTCCCTGATCATTAGAAGAGGTCACTATCGAGGTGGGCAGAATTAGGTTCTCTAATAGAGCTTCCTAATACGTACCCTCACCCCTTACTCAGATATCTATGAACATCAATGTTCATTGGCATCGCGAGAGTCATTCTAGACATGGAATGCTAAGGGCGACTAATTTCTTAGTGTTCGTGTGACTACTTTGTGTCTTGACATGATATGAAATATTCAAACGGATCCAATTATCCACAAAATTTGGTGACGACTCCACAAATGCAGGCTTGTTCAAACCATTCCCCGGTTTAAATGACTTTCAAATCGGTAACGGCCCATGACATGCTTTGTTAACACAAAGTTCCGTGTGAGAAATATCGCCGCCTCAAACTCAAAACGCGCGGGTGCGAGCGGCACGGGTGGCCCATGTCCACAGTGTCTGACCTAAGCTAGTGTAGTCGGGGTCGAACACAAGGAGACGGGAGTTGCTATAATGGTTGTCATGGATGAATTTTATCAAGGTTGATTAACGAGTGTTGTTTGAGTTTTTGTTTGTAAAATAAAGTGATTAACAATAAGAAATTATAACAATATAAAGAGGAATCTAGTGATATGGGTTTCACTTGTAAACTAGCATAGCGATATTGTCAAATACGGGAGTTGTGATGTCGGAATTGCCTAAGTCAATGGCACATGTCATTTGGGTTTATTGCTGACTATAAAACGGGTCCTAGGGGCTTTAAATCTTACTAGGTCGTCTTACTACTCATGCTTTGTCTAATTCCCTTCCCGGATTTCGTTCTTAGGTAATAAATTAACAAGTATAGCCAAGGATTGCAGCCGGCAATCAAAAGACTAACAAACGGTGCAAGCATGGAATAGCGACAATAAAATGACAATCACAAACCCAATTTAAACAATATAAAGAATACTAATTTACATGCTACATCCCTTCCCCTAGATAAATAATCTACTCACTCTTATTCATATGTAAACAACTGACAAACATGGATGAAGATAATGACATAATAACAACAATATAGTAAAGGAATAAAATTGAACAAGTATAGAAATAAGACAAGAGAAAATACCAAAGGAGATACTTGAAATAAGGAAGAACAAAGCTTGAATTTAAACCCAAATCGAAATGTAAACAAATGGACCAAATTGCTTATGCAAATTATTGGGAATGTAAAATAGTGTTTCTAAACCCTAAAAGCATAAGGAAATTACTAATAAAAGATAGTATGTCGAAATAACAAGCAAACAATATATAGAGGAGGACGGAATATGAAGAGGCGTGTAGGTTGCAGCGTCCCCCGAGGGTCGGGGACGTACCAAATCCCTTTTTTGAGCTTTATTCTAATTTTATATGACCATGTTCATGTCCCCTGGGGGTAGGGGATGCGCATGGGGAGGCGAATGGTTATTGGCAAAGCATAGTAAAACCATCATAACTTGTTCATACGAGCTCGGAACGACTTGAAACTTGTTCCCTGTGATTCAGAACTTTCTTAGGACCATGACACGCCCTCCTTGTATTATAAAATCTTCACGCATAGCTTCGCCTTGATCGGGATTCCTCCAAATGACAGGATTTGATGTAGAAACGACCCTAATCCTACAAATGACATTCAAACATAAGGAACACTACAAAGACGACATTAGCTCATAAAATCACTTCTAAGAGTGGCTAATCAACATGAAACTGAGCTAATAAAGAGGCGTAAAAGTATATATAAAATAGACCTATTACAGTCCCCCAAGCTAAAACCTTGCTTGTCCTCAAGCAAGCACACAATAAACAAATAACAAGGATAAGGGTAATTGCAACAACCATCTCATCCAAATGTAAATCCCATTAAGAAACTTTAAAAGCAAAATGAATCAAATCCCCAAACAACATGGGCATAGAGAAAATGCAATACATGGATGAGATTTACACGACGGCGTAGCATAAAGGACTTCACATGGACATTTCGACTTTGCATGATCTTATTGACATCAGACTCCTCATGGGAAAACACTCACACTCATAATATGACCATGGCAATATATATGTGAATGACACTTTGCTATCTACGACTCAAGAGAATGCGCCCGCAATATAGTATGGTAAACATTCCAAATTAATAAGATAATGTTAATCATGAACATAATGCACAAGAAAAGAAGCCAATAAGACAAAGAAGAAGGCAAGGTGAAATGGTTAAGAAGGTGGACAAATGAATTTGGTCATGTGGTGCTAATGTCAAGCTAGAAGCTAACCAAAAGTGTAAGGATGCTCATTCCAACCATAACCCTTCCCAAACGACAAGAACTAGAGCCAAAAGCAGCATATTGGCTCATTAAATATTGCAAGGCACATGTATACTTCCCAAATCAATACATTTCAAATATGGAAGCATCTCATTCTTCTTCTCCTCTTTTTTTCTTCATTTTTTAATTTTTTTTATCAAGCTTCTTTCTTTCTTTTCATTTTGCATCTTTCTTTTTCAATTTTCTTTTTCTTTCTTCTTTCAAATCCACATTCACCACGATACGGGAATCAACAATCCCGTAACAACAAGCTTACAATAGTAACAAATAACCACATCCCAAAAATAGAGAGCACCCCGACACAAATAGCAAGTCACTAGCTCAACAAAGGTAGGCAAAGTTATCTGTAGCTAGGAAAAAGGTAATTTTTGGGCAATATTTGTAAGCAAACAAGTGAATGACTTCAAATACAATCATGATAGCAAGACTTATGAGAAATGGAACAAGGACCATACTTGTGCGTATTGATGTAACGCACACCAAAAGGAGAAACTACACACACCTAGATGGGACCGGGTATAGATGCACCAGCCAATGGAGGTTCTACCTTCCCATATATATAGCTTACCGAGTCAAGATCAAGTCTACTTTGTCCAAAAATCCATCCCACACCCACTATGTCAAGACATCCCCAAGAATGTAAAACCCGTAAAAAAACGTGATTCATTAGCATCAAAGCTACAATATGGGAAATGAAAAGAAGAATGACGTATGCAAAAGACAAGGGTGGACACAACATTTATGAAATTTTTCAATTTTTCAATTTTTATGCTTTTTTTTAATAAATGAAAGCAATAAAGCAAGACACACTAAATCCCTCCCCCAAGCTAGAACAACACATTGTCCTCAATATGTAACACACAGAAGGACACCCAACAAGGAGAGATTGGAATGACATATGCGGAAGTAAAGAAAGGGAAAGAAAGCATACAACCGCGTAGAAGCTCCCCCAAGCTAGCTTGAAAAAGGGGGCAAAGTCTAACCCAAGTAGCAAAGTATCTGCAAAAGACAAGCTACTACAATTCTAAACAAAGCTAAAAGTTTTATAGTCTAAGCTACATCAAAACCATATTGTCCAAAAACAATAGAATGTTCAAAAGCTACAACTAAAACACGGGTTGCCTCCCGAGAAGCGCAAGTTAAAGTCTTGCTAGACTATCACCATCTTCATTGATCAACCTTTGTCCTTGAGCTCACCACCTTCCAAGCTCATATTCATAAAATCTCTCGCATTCTCCATCCACTTCAAGCCTTTCCATGAATAGCTCCTCCTAGCACTCTTAGCATTAGTGCTCTTAGAATTCTCACCTTCAAAACAATCAACGCCAACATCTACCTATAGTAGATCCGTTAGTAAGGATCGAGGTATAGAAGAAGCAATAGAAGATTCCACAGTGTTAAGTAAATAACAAGACTCTTGTAACATGGGGCTACTAATGGTATTGTTTTGCTAAAGGTCACCCGGTCATTACCCACCTCCAAAGTCAACTTCATATTTTTCACATCAATTACCGCGCCCACGGTGTGCAAAAATAGCCTACCCAAAAAAATTGGAATTTGTGAATCCTCGGCCATATCAATAATAAGGAAGTCAACCGGTATGAAAAACTTACCAACTTTAACAGGCACGTCTTCTAAAACACCCAATGGTTGTTTTATAGAAACGTCTGCCATTTGCAAAGTAATATTAGTGCATTTCAAAGCACCCATGTTAAGCTTTTCACGGATGGAGAGGGGCATGACACTTACACTAGCACCTAGGTCTCAAAGGACCTTATCAATGGTATATGTGCTTATAGTGCATGGGATAGAATAGCTACCAGGGTCCTTAAGTTTTAGAGGAGACTTGTTTTGCAAGAGTGAACTACACTCTTCGATGAAAGCGATGGTCTCTACCTCATTGAAGGATCGCTTCTTTGAGAGGATTTATTTCATAAACTTTGAATAATAAGGAACATAGGAAAGCAATTCAACAAATGGAATGGTAACTTATAAATTCTTAACAACATCCAAGAACTTATCAAACTTACTCTCATCCTTCTTCTTGGCTAGGCGGTGGTAAAATGGCACTTGGATATTAATGGGATTCTCGAGCTCCTTCACCTTTAGAATAGGGATCTCTTCATCAAAATTTTCAACAATAGCTTCATCACTAGCCGTCTTTTTGGCACCTCCCCCAAGGTTGGACCCTTTGTTCACTTTGTCATCATCCAAAGTTATGGATGGCTCATCATAACTCTTATCACTCCTCAAATTAATGGCATTAAGGGTATCATGAGCAGGCGTCTTACCTTGAGGTTGTAGTTTGTCTTATTGTCTTTGAGCACTAGAAGTGGCAAGTTGACCCAATTGAGTCTCCAACATTTTGATAGCGGCATCTTTGGCTTGATCACTCTTTTAAATTTGGATTTTCATTTAGTTGAACATGCTCTCTTGTTCCTTAATCATTTGTATCATCATAGCCTCGATTTTATCCACACCTTGATCATTTTGTTGATAATTGGAGGATTGACCCTGAAATAATTGTTGGAATTGGGGTTGGAGAACTTGTTGTTGGGTATTGGAGGGTTTTGCGCTTGGAAACTCAGTGGGTTTATTGGTCTTTGGTGAGGCACAAATTGTTGATGATGAGGAGGAGCAAGCACATTTGAGTTCTTGTAGAAGATGGGATTTTGAGCTTGGAAAACATTGGCTTGTGGTAAAGCATTTCCACAATATTGGGCAGTATGCCCCACACCTCCACAAAGCTCACAAGAAGAGCTTAATTGGCTTGACATAGCATTCACAAGGTGAGTAGAACTAGAACCTTAAGGGCTATCAATTTGTTGGGTAAGGAGAGTCATTTAAGCTTGTAATAGTGCCGCATTTAGATCCTATTGCTTAGCCTTCAATGGATTTGCACTCCTTAAATTGACATATTGGGAGTCATGAATATCCATAGACTCAATAGTAGCATGTGCAATATCCGTATCAATTTGATCAAACCTCTCATTGTTGGCGGGCTCAAGGATGTGATGAGACTCGAAATAACATCCATTGTAGAAGGTGATAGCCAAAAACCAAGGATCTAACTCATGATGGGGGCACTCTCTTTGAAATTCCTTATACCTCTCCCATGTTTCAAATAGGCTCTCATCACTCCCTTGTCAGAAACCAGTGATTTGGCTTCTCAAAAGGGCGGTCTTTTCCGGAGATAAGTACTTTTGGTAGAATGCAAGAGCCAAGCTACTATAATCGATGATCCCCATGAAAAATTTTCCAAGGATATTGATCCATACCTTAGCCTTGTCCCTCAAAGAGAACGGGGATAGCATCTCCCGAATTTGATCTTGTGTGACGCCCGGTTGCCTTATCATGGAGCAATAGTCATAAAAATTCATGTACAAGTTGGGATCTTCAAGAGGACCTCCACCAAATTGTCGCTTCTCAACTAGGCTAATGAAAGCCGGTTTGATTTCAAAATTTTTCGCTTCAATACTGGTGGTAGCAATTCCTCTAGGAGGCATACCCGCGGTGGGCTTAGAATGGTCGGACAAGCGCACCATTTTCTTTGGAATTGGTGGTGGAGATGATGCCAGGGAAGGAGTAGTGGATTCCTCTTCTTCAAGAGCGTGATAATTGACACGGATGTAAGGAAAACTATCACATTTAGAAGAATTTGCTTAATCTTTAAAATAGTTCAGTCTACGGTGGAAGGTTCTCTCAGGCACCGGGTCAATAGAAATTGGCTCACCTAAACGAGAAGACTTGTGCATAAGACTAAAAACTACAAGAAGATGGTAAGAACGGTCCCAAGGAACAAGTGTTCCCCGAGACAAATAAAAACAAGATAAAACTCAACAACTAAATAGCAAACAAAACCGTGCTTCCCGGCAACGGCGCCAAAATTTGACAGGGTTGAAGCGTACCCAAATCTAAGATAATAACTCAACTGGTGTCTAACCTAAGCTAGTGTAGTCGGGGTCGAACACAAGGAGACGGGAGTTGCTATAGTGGTTGCCATGGATGAATTTTATCCAGGTCGATCAACGAGTGTGGTTTGAGTTTTGGTTTGTAAAATAAAGTGATTAACAAGAAGAAATTATAGCAATATAAAGAGGAATCTAGGGATACGGGTTTCACATGTAAACTAGCATAACGATATTGTCAAATACGGGAGTTGTGATTTTGGAATTGTCTAAGTCAATGGCACATGCCTTTTGGGTTTATTGTCGACTATAAAACGTGTCCTAGAGGCTTTAAATATTACTAGGTCATCTTGCTACTCATGCTTTGTCTAATTCCCTTCCTGACTTTTAGTCTTAGGTCAAAAATTAATAAGAATTTCCAAGGATTACGACCGACAATCAAAGGACTAGCAAACGGTGCAAGCATGGAATAGAGACAATAAAATGACAATCACAAACCAAATTTAAACAATATAAAAAATACTAATTTACATGCTACATCCCTTCTCCTAGATAAATAATCTACTCACTCTTATTCATATGTAAACAATTGACAACATGGATGAAGAGAATGACATAATAACAAAAATATAGTAAAGGAATTAAATTAAACAAGTATAGAAATAAGACAAGAGAAAATACCAAAGGAGATACTTGAAATAAGGAAGAACAAAGCTTGAATTAAAACCCAAACCGAAATGTAAACAAATGAACCAAATTGTTTATGTAAATTATTGAGAATGTAAACTAGTGTTTCGCAACACTAAAAGCATAATGAAATGACTAATAAAAGATAGTATGTCGAAATAACAAGCAAACAATATATAGAGGAGGGCGGAATATGAAGAGGCTCGTAGGTTGCAGCGTCCCCCGGGGGGTCGAGGACACATCCCCTATCGCGGACATAGCAAATTCCTTTTTTGAGATTTTTTCCAATTTTGTATGACCATGTTCATGTCCCCTGGGGGTAGGGGATGCACATGGGGACGCAAATGGTCATTGTCAAAGCATAGTAAAATCATCATAACTTGTCCATACGAGCTCGGAACGACTTGAAACTTGTTCCCTTTGACTCGGAACTTTCTTAGGACCATGACAGGCCCACCTTGTATTATAAAATCTTCACGCATAGCTTCACCTTGCTCGGGATTGCTCCAAATGACAAGATTTGATGTAGAAACCATCGAAATCCTACAAATGACATTCAAACACAAGGAATACTACAAAAACGACATTAGCTCATGAAATCACTTCTAAGAGTGGATAATCAACCTGAAATATTCATATCCTAGATGATCGAACCCTCCCCCCACGGAGGCATTCACCATCTATTTTGTCCTAGGTAGCAATGTTTGAAAGAACGTTTGGGTGACGTACCAAGCCGAAATCCCGTAATGTGGACAACGGACACGGAGGTCTTGAAACCTATCCCAATATAACTTTATAAACTCTCCATATTCTTGTTGGAAAGTGGTTATCTCATTCCGTAGCATAGCATTCTTAGAGGATGGGTAATACTTAGCTAGAAAAGCTTTGGCTAAGGCGTCCCACGTGGTGAATTTGTTCGGTGGATGAACGTTTAGCCAACGATCCTCTTTGTCCCTTAAAGAGAGTGGAAACAACATTAATCTTAAAGTATCTTCGGGCACTCTATTGCGCTTCACCATTGCAACCTTTCTCTTAAACTTTCTAAGGTGGGCATGTGCATCCTCATAAATGTGTCCACCAAAACTATTCCTCTCAATTAGACCGACTTGAGCGGGATGTATTTCAAATTTTTTAGGGGCTAAGGCACCAAAGTTAATTACAGCGGAAGTGTTTTAGTGATTCGGTCGGTTATGATCTCGTAAAGCCGCCATTTGTGGTGTTGGAATGGGTGTATTTAGTGGTGTTTGAGGAGGTGTGTTTGGAATTATCAAGTTATAGAAGTGGTTTTCTTCTCGTGCATCAATTGTGACGGTTTTTTGTTATTGAATAGTGTTTTCAAGGTCTGGTTGGGTGGTTGCGGTTGTTTGGGAGGTGATCCGAATACTTGTTAATGTCCTACTCTTTAAAGCTCAAAAAAGCCTTTTCGCGTCGGAGTTGTAGAACAATGCGTTATCGTTTCTCCTAGGCATACAACTTAACAAACTGTGAGACTCCTAGTGCTTTTGGAGCATTAGGGATTAACAAAAACACAAACACTCTTCAAGAAACAAGCAACTGCTCAACTAAAAAAAAACAACAAGACCTAGACTAAAACTAAGATTCAAACTAGCTAAGCACAGTCTAACGCCATCCCCGGCAACGACGCCATTTTGATGGTCGGATTTGACGTCATTTTCGAATAAAAAACAATTTATAAAACCCAATTAAAAAGTAATATTTAATCGGGGTCGAACACGAAGATGGCGGAGATTTGTATCTAGCTTGTTCAAGTTCTCGTTTAGTCAAATAGTAAAGGGTGAGATTGTGATAACTAAGCTAAAACTATGATAGATAAAAGAAAGTAAACTAAGGTAATGATATGCTGGAAAATGATGGGAAAAACTAGGGTGTTCGGGTTCCCTTGAGCGAAGTCAACTAGGTGCGGGTGTCAACAAGTCTTGCGTAATCTAATTCTTAGGATGATGGACTAATTTCTTAGTCTTTCCAAAAGTTAAACACGAAATCATCATAATGCACTCAAACTCATTGAAAACATGTTATCAAATATCCACACAAACTCTCATTGATGAAGATAAGATACTAAGCATAAATTGAAGAAAGCTGTGAATTTTCATACACACAATTCATTAAACACATTGTGTGCATGTCAACAATGGCACAATAATCACCCAAAACTCAAGCATTAGCAAACCATAACAATAATTTGAGCCTCACTCAAGTTCCCCCTAAACCCTAGAGGGTGACTACTCACACATAGTTGAAGGAAAAATGTAAACAATTGGAGAAACACATGCAAACATGGTAATAAACATGATACTAATTAAAACAACAATTAAAAAGGAATGAAAATGTAAACAATTGAGAATTAAACTAAAAAGAGAATAAATAGTACAAAAAACAAGGAAATATTGAGTCTTGGATTAATAATGGAAGAATTTATTCAAAATCTTCTCTTACAAACCCAATATCTAAATGTAGACTATTGAACTAATACTAGATCTAACTAGAATTGTAGACTAATTAACATTTAATTAAAGAAAGATTAAAGTTTGCTTAAGGAAATATTCAATACTTAAATTAGGGTTTATCAATCTAGGGTGTTGTTTCAAAAACAACTTATGAGAGTCTACAAGCCCAGATATACCCCTAAACTATTAGCTAAGCCGTTAAATATTTATTAGCCAATATATGTCTCTAATGACCTTCAATAATAACGAAAATTAAAAAATAATAAATGTAGGAAATATCGGTATATTTCATCAAGAATTTATTAGGATTATAACGAAATTATGAAATATGAATTGCGAGTCATAAACGAAATACAAAACAA
>VHZZ01004478.1:96914-108582 GCA_009801015.1 Silene noctiflora | reverse complement strand
ATCGAAACAAACACCAACAACATATAAATCAACACAAACAAATCAACACAGAAAAATTGAAAAAAAAAAAAAAGAAAACAGAAACAATGAAAATACAATAACAAACATCAAAAAAACCGTAAATAAAGGAAATTAAAATGAAAAAAAACACCGTAAATAACAAACATAAACCATGTTAATAACAAACATAAACATAACTAATCAAAAACCATGTTACTAACAATAACAAACATCAAAAACCGTAAATAAATGAAATTTAAAGAAAAAACAGAAAATTTGTAAAAAAAAATAAAACAGAACTAATAAAAAAAAAACAGAAAACAAAAGGATGAAGGGCGGTGGCTGGGAGGAGGAGGTCGTGGTGGACGGACAGAAGGATGAAGGGCGGTGGCTGGGCGAGGTGACGGAGGAGGAGGAAGGGCGGTGAAGAAGAGGAGAAGGACGTGCTAGGGGCGGAGGAAGTGGCTGCGGTGGAGGAGAGGAGGAGGAAGGGTGGCAGTGGGCGAGGTGACGGAGGGAGTGCTGAGAGGCAGGGGCGGAGGAGGAGACTGACGGAGGGAGGCAGGGGCGGAGGGGCTGAGTTTTTTTTTTTTTTGGGTTTTCTCAGATTTGTTTTTCATTTGGTTGAGAGGTTTTGAGTTGAGAGAAGTGAGGTAGAGAGGGAGGGAGTTGGGTCAGTTATGAGAGGGAGAKGAAGGATGTTAGAATGAGAGTAGGATGGATTAGGAAGATTAAGAAGGTAATTAGAGGAGATTCATTTTCAGCCTTTCATTTTGATTGAATCTCATCCCTCCATCCCCTACATCCAAARGCCCTTATAAGGACTTAGGGACTTATATGGTATGAATGACTCATAGGAACCCCTCTCTCTCTCTCTCTCTCTCTATATATATATATATATATATATTAGATTTTTTAGGTATTAGTTCTTGGGTGCAATTGAAAGAAGACTTTGTTTTGGAAGTTTCATTGCCTTGGAGGATCATCCATCTTATCTAGATAGAAGATCTTGTTGTTCCCATTATTTATCCATAATCAATGTAAGGAAATACGATTTCTTACCTTTTATTTTATCATGTCCTTTTCTCATGCATGTTGCATAGATCTATAAATATCTAAATTAATTTGTAATTTGGTAATCTAATTAGAGGAGTCTAATTAGAGGTCTAAGGACTTTCACATTTCATCAAACATATTGTGTGCACTAGTTGAAACCACAACAATCAATCAACATAAAAGACTTCAACAAGCATAAATTACCCTTTAATCATACCCATAATCCCCCACTAAGCCTAGCAAGATCACTACTCACTAATCATAGCAGGAAGGATGAAAACAATAACAAGCATGTAATTTAAACTTGACATAATGAAATAGACAAGATATTAACAAACTTGAAGAAAGATGAACAAATTAAAGGGAGATTGAGAAGTAATACCAACTAATTGAACAATAAAAGGAAGAAAATCTTAAATATAGATGAAGATTTGTCACTTATAATCAATACAAACCTAAGGAAATTCAAGAACAAAGCTAAATCTAGAAGTGATTAAGGAGTAATTAAGGAAAGATTAYATTAATTAGGGAAAGATTAAGTCTAATCTAATCTAGAGAGAGGCTAATCCTCTAGCTAGGGAGCCATAATCTCAAATTATTACAAAGTAGAGTATTTATATGGGTTGCAAGATTAGGGTTGATTAGGAGGTAGAGTGTTGTACAAGAAGGAAAACACATGAAGGAGCCAGGCGAGTTTAGGAAAAGTCGGGCGACTTTTGAGGCAATGCCTAAACTTAAGCTTGGAACCCGGACGAGTTATATCCTTGCTCGGGTGATTTCTACCCCTGCTCGGGCGAGTTGGGTCTCAGCTCGGGCGGGTTGGCGCTCAGCTTGGCTAGTTGACCTTGGCTCGTAAAATGGACGCTATTTCCTCATCCGGACTCCTATTTGAGTGATTCAAAATCCTAGACTACTTGATTTTTTTGATGTCGTTCCATCTATCATATTTTCAGAGCCAAACAAGAACGTCTTGGTTTGGGTCCGAGCGATTTCCTCTTGTAGTGGCTCCCTCGTCGTCATTGTTGAACCATAACTCGTGGGGCTTAGCATCCTAAACCATCTCAAATTTTGCTTTATTAAACTGAGGGTCCTTGCGCCTGGCCTCCTCTTCATGCTTGGCCATTAGTACCGTCAATTAAGCTTCTAAATGCTCCATTTATGCACGATTTCCGCTCATTTTACTTCCTTTCCTAAAAACGGGCTAAAATCTCATAGAAAATCAAATAAGGAGCTAAAGACGCCGAAATGGTCCTAATTAATGCGAAAAAGGGTTCATTTAGGGATTAAAAATGCGCTTTTTATGACTGCATCACACATAGAATGATAGCAAAATAACCCCATTATCAAGCTATTGCATTGTTTAAATCAAGAGTGTGATGGGAAAACCGTGTAAACTCAAGGGTAATATGGAAAATTGTTACATCTTAGTAAAATATGAGGAAGAATATACTATAAAATAAAAGGGTACCATGACAAATGTTCAAACTTTTATATTTATTATTTCATGTTTATTATTAATTTTTAATTTACTAGTTATTGCAACGTCATCAAATTTAACGTTTCATTAGCAGACGTTAAATTAAGGGGTATAATGGGCATGAAAATGGAACATCAAGGGTACCGTGGACAGATTATTAAAAGTAGGGGTACCCTAAGAAAGCTGACAAAACTAAGGGGTACCACGAAAAATTTCATTTAAATTTACACAAATTTTTGTCCACAGTGAATATGTGATCATTTTATGATAATAAAATATATTCATTTACAAAATATTTATCAGATATAATGCTTACTTTTTGTCATTAAATGGTCACATTTTCTCCGTCACAACTTATGACCGTCATAAGAGAAACCAATTGTTAAATTTGAGGAGTAAAATGACGAGATTGGTGTTAATAGAAAAATTCTTATTTACGACGAGTCTTTCCGTCTTAAGCTTAAGAACATGTCAAATAGTATGAATAAGACAAAATTCATGCATATAGAAAAAAACGGAAATTTTGCTATGGTACCCTCGAACTTTGGCAGATTACACATGGTACCCCTTACTCTAAGTTTCTATATATGTTACCCCTATGTTTACCTTTTTTATTCTTAGAATACCTTTTGACAAACTTTCGTCAAAACATTGTTACTCCTATGTCTTGTGACACCTTTTTTTGTTATCTATTATACTAACACTTCATCAACTAATATCTAAATCCTTATTTTATTTAATAAACTAACATTTATTACCTAAATAATAAAACACAAATAACATAACATACTCAATTTCCCATCTAATTACTTGTAGGAGTAATAACGTTGTGACAGAATTTTGCCAAAAGGGTATTCTGGAAAGAAAAAGGTAAACATGGGGATATCATATGTAAAAACTTAAAATAAGGGATACCATGTGTAATCTGCCAAAATTCGAGAGTATCATGAAAAGTTTTCGAAAAAAAAATATTTGTCTTAATGCTCAAGTGGGAAACTTAGTTCTATTCAAATTAACTTTTACTTGAGCCACATTTAATTCAATTCAACTTCATTTAGTTTAGTTCAAGGCAATCCAACTCCACTAAATTCAATTTAATTCAATTCAACTCTTTAAATAGAGCCCAACTTTTTAAATTTACCAAATTATTGTGATAATAAGTTGAGAGCGATTTGTGTCCATTTTGGTGTCCGATATCATGTATTGATGTCATGCGGAATTCTGCATTCTTGTTTATGGGCCAGGATAATAATAAGGATTGCTTGTTGGCTTGGCCCGATTATCTACTGAGCTATACTAGTTGTATTTTCAAATGTTTGGGCTTCCATTCTTGTCGTCCCTCGACATTTATTGTGGTAACTAGATAGTACTCCTTCCGTCTTGATCATTTGTTTACCTATTTCGTTTTGAGATGTTTTATTCAATTGTTTATTTTTCAATTTTGGGAATGTTTTTTTATAGTCAATTTGATTATCCTCACTCAATTTGGTTCACTTGTGATTTAATAATTGACCTCTTCTTTTTTCCTTGGTCTTTGTGCCCAAATCAAAAGTAAACAAATAACCGAAACGAAAGAAGTAGTAGATATTGATGATGGATATGTCTATTTGAGTATCATCCTAACTATTCTTAATTGTTCTTATATTATTTCAAGTTTTTAACAATCAATTGTTTAGACGATGATAGCCATGCCATTTAGAAACTAAACAATTAAGATCGTATTCATTTATAAGTTAAATACTACAACTAACAAGTATTAAGTTTGTTTCATAATAAAGAGGATCTCATTATAAACTTACTGAAGCTGCCGCTAAGAAGTTCCGTGCTATTATTACAAGCGTGCTTAATTCTTCATCTTTTGTCCTTCAGTTTTATGGACAAAGAGGTAAATACTAATTAATCAGCTTTTAATCATACTCCTAATATCAGTAATTCAGTTTATCACTTAAATCAAACCGTATTTAAACTTTTACAGTTTTACCCTCTCGAAAAAACAAAGACGAAAATGAGGGAGTAACTACTTTAGTTTGAATATCTTCTTCTACCTTATTGAAGCACTAATCTACCATAGGTGACCTCAAAATTATTGATATACACACAGTACACAAATTCTAGAATAAGACGGTTTCACACCGTGTGACGGTCCAATAAAAAGTTTGTTCATTTAGTGCTAATAAATGAATTGCCTTTTTATATAATGAGACCTTCTCACGGTAGAATTACTGCACACAGTATTAGTAGTGCTAATACTTGGTCTACAAGACTACACTGTCCTAGTCTCCTTCCAGTTTCAATAGCTATCTAGCAAAGTTCAAGAACCACTTCTTCCATCAAAGTTGCCAATACCTCATCCCCAAACTCATCGGCCACTTCTTCCGTCTCTAACTTACAATCTTTCGGCCACCTCCCTCGCTCTTCCATGTCTCGAATGTAAGCCTGCCTTTTGCCTTTCACCTCCCATCCCAATATTAGTGAATCGTAATGTCCATTTAGCCAATCCTCGGCCGACTTCAATAATGAATCATCCTTCTTATGATCAAGTACATTATCGCGGAAAAAGCTTAGTAATAGATTATCATGCTCTAATGTGTAGTTAGCTTTGTTGAGCTTGATAATATCAAGTAGATTTTGCACTCTCTTTTCTTCTTCGTCTTCTCGACTTTCTTCTTCGTGTTCTTGTTCTTCCTCTGCTTCTGACTCAGTTTGACTGGATAAGATAAAGCTCGGGCTTGAGCATGATTGTATTGAGTGCTTTGGTGAGTGATCCGCCATGTTCGTGGATGACATCAGGGTCTCGAGGTTGACGGGATCAAGACCTATTCCCGCGGCAAGGGACTCAAATCTTCCAAGCTTTTCTAAAAGCCTTTCTTTAGTCCCTATAAATTTAGAGCATTTCAACTATTCTTAATCATGAGTCTATCACATACATACGCTCCCTATAATTCGTTTGTTTTTAGGCCACTTTTGCATTTTTCGACATGATGGAACATACTGATCGAGATGAAGGACGCTTTCCAAGACAAACGAATGAAATGATAAGAGTATGTACCTTTTAACCGTGACATTCTGAGTGTAAAGGGTGATGCACTTCCATCATCACTGTAAGGAAAGTCCATAACGGAGATTGGACTGAGTTGTTCGGTTTCGGCCTTGTCATTGCACCACGTATCCTGGACAAGTTCAATAAACTTAATTAAGTTATTTAGATGCGTGATTATTGAACTACTCGTACAAATAATCAATACTCCATATTTGTTCATCTACAACTGGATTAAATCAATCCATGATGATTCATAATCCAGTTATCGTACTAGACAATTGTCCAACTAAATGATGATGTGAAGACAATCATTATGAAATTTAATTGAGTAGCTTTGGCACTTTGGCTAACCAACAAAACTAAATGATGCCTTGAACTCTAAGTAATTAACTTGACAATTGTACATGTTCATTTAACAAATTTTAACGTCGCCCAATCGCCCATAACTAGACCCGTCAAAAAGATAACCCGGCACGAGAAATCAAATGAAACCTGCACGAAAATAACCCGGAAAATTTTGTCCGAAAAACCGGAACTTGAAAAGGACCCGGTCCAATGGTAATCAACACAAGGCCCGCCTTGCCCATTAATCAGTAGATTTAATGAATATTTATATTTAAAGTAAATGAACCTAATATAAAATGATAAATATAATCTAAATTAACCTTTTAAAATTAAGATAAAGTATAGTTTTACCACATGGCTATTTATTCAAATAATTACCTCATAGACATAATCCTTATTTATCACGTATATATAATAATTTATCAATTTAATATTATATATTAAATTAGAGTGATTAAAAGTGTGAAAATAAACACAATTTCACTAAATATTTAATTAGTTTTTAAAGCAAGCTAAAAAGGTGTATCATCTCGAGCAATATGAGAGGTAGATGGTCAAGCAGCCTCTAAACCGTAAATCTAAAATGCGAATAACACGTGGCGAAATCCACGGTGAATACATCCGCCAGCTAATTTTCCTTTGAAAAATAAATACACGAAATACCTCGAGAAACAGTAAAAGAATCACCAATAAATACCTGCGCACGTGAGAAGTCATGCGCTTTTCCCCACATTCCGCCGCCATAAATATTTTCACTGTTTCCGCCTAACTACCCCATTGCTTCTATTACACATAAGACAAATTAGAAGTACTACTTAAGCTAATCAATGGCACAGATTGCATCTTCCACTAAGATTGCATGCTTAATCTAACGGCATATCGACATTTCACTTTTTAGAAACACTATTTACGTGCCGCATTTAATTTGATTACTAGCTTATACCAAAATTTTACGGACTTTCTTCCGGATCGGAAAATGAGATAACTTCACATTACGTGATGTTGAATTTCACTATTACTCACTTATACATTTATACAATATGGATATTTATTAAAACTTTAAACCCCCTAAGGTAAGTCAGACTCTAAGAAAATGATAACAAGATTCGATAACTAATTGGTAGCACAATATCATTATCTAGGTATATATGTTGATGTTGTCAAAATATAAAGAGTCTTAGTCCTTTGATATTTTATCGGATTTTAGATTGAATTATAAAGGGTGGTGAAAGAATTACACTACTTGAAAAAATGGCTACTAATAGTACTATGTGGCGATTAAAAACCAAAACCGACAATAACATTACGTAGCTAAAAGTGATAGGTAACAAATGGTCACACACCAATCGCCTTCCTTTTAATGTATCAAAAATGTATAAATACGTCAAACCTTCATGTTCGGCTTGAATTTGAGAGTATAAACGTGAGGTGGATAATTTTCAGAAGGCAACACAAAATGAAGAATATATAAAACATGTAATAATTCATGTCGTCTCCAACATAACATGAATAATCAAAAGAGCTCAACAAACATAATAGTCGACATTTACTAAGACGTACTAAAACGAGATCTTATATTCTTTTACTCGACGCCATTTCTAATTGAACTAAAATACTCTACATTAATCATCACTGCAAAATCTAATCATTTTTGAATTCTATGGACGGTAATAATTAAGGAAGAGATTTAAAAATAGAATCATCTTAAATCTCAATCATAATTAATAATTAATTAATAATAATCAAATTCGAAAGAAGCATAATTAGAAGTAGTACCTTAACAACAGCTGGCTCATCAGAAGAATCATCTCCGGCTTCTACGCCAACACTTTGGCTGACCACCTCCTCTTCTTCACCACCATTTTTACCTACTACCTTCTCTCTCCGCTTTACGGCGTCGTTTTCACTCAAGCTCGTTAAATGATCCGAAGTAAAAGTAATATCTGACCAACTATCACTACTTTTACCGTCATTACTCATATTACTATTACTGTTACTATTACTCGTTGTCGAAACATTTGTTACCGACGTTTCGTTCGACAAATCCATTGGCTCGTATTTCTCCGTTGCGACAATTCCGGACGATATCCACCGTTCGATCTCGTCACAATAATCATCAACATTACTTCTCTTCTCAACCACTACGACGTCGTTTTTCTCCACCGACGATTTCTTCCAGAAGAAGCTTCTCTTGAACAATTTCTTCGAGAAGCTTCTCGGAAGAAACCGCAGTCCGCCTCCGCCATTACCATTACAGTTAACGTTACCGCTATTACTCGCCGTAATGGAGTTAAACGGAAGGAATTTAACGGCGTTAATAACCGCCATTGACGCTCTCTGCAACGCCGACGAAACATTCCGGTTTCGGTTTCGGTTACGGTTACGTAACGCTTTCGGCGGTTTCGGCGACGGACGGCCGTTTCGAATCACTTCGTTTTCGATGATATTTTTGACGGCGACGCAACACTGTTTACGAGGAAACGATCGGAAGCCATTAGAGGAGCACGAGCTCATATCATCTCGAAGATAATCTCGAAGCATCCACGGCTTCTTCTCCGCTCTAAACGATGATCGCCTCGACTTTTCCTCGTTCGTCACTACGAGCGCCATTGGAGCAGTATCCAATTTTGATTTGAAATTATAAGATTTGAATTTTGACGGAATTAAAAGCGATAAAAGCTGCAAGAATTAAATTGAGCTAAGAGAAAAAGCTGTTTTGTTGTGACTGCAAAAGAAGAAAGGTGCAATTGAACAGATTATGAACTCACTGCCGCCATTAATGTTGTTAAGTAGTGAGAAATAGGAGAGAGAAGAGAGAAGAGAGAAGAAAGGGAAGTTTCGTGGAGGAGGTCAAGTGAAGATCTCAAGAAAGCTAATTAGTGAAGAAGATTACTGTAATTTAACTGTCAAAACTACGAATTATAATTCACAAATTACAGATAATAAGAAACCGTCTCACATTACAAGACCGACTTTTTATTAGCTGCACTCATTTATTAACAGAATATCGTCTTTTATTATAAAACGGTTTTACATAATAATTCCGATATATAACTAGGTCATAAATTGAAGGTGTGATGAATTTGGGCAGGGAGCTTCGGTTTGGTAGAGATTTCAGTTTGTCTTATTCATTTATTTACTTTTCTATATTAGGAAGATTTTTAATAGGTAATTTAAATATACACATTCTGGTCTACTTGTCATCCATTAACAAGCACCACAAATGGTCATTTTCCATCTTCTCGGGTTTTAATCAAAAGTAAAGATAAACAAATGACAGTGACAAAAAAAGCAGAGTAATTAGCAAAGAATATTAATGTAATTAACTATAAAAAACAACGAATTATAATTCACAAATTACAGATCGAATAAGAAACCGTCTCACAATCCAGCCTCACATTGTGAGACGAGCCTTTTATCAACTACACTCATTTATTACCACACTCTGAAATATAAAAAGGTCTTACACAATAATTTGGGTATTTACCTATAATTTGGGTGATAAATAAATTGAAAGGGGGTGATGAAATTGAGTAGGGAGGTTCGGTTTGGCAGAAATTTGAATCTTAAGTTTGAATAAAATAATGTAGATTTGATTTGAATTGAATGTTTGATTAGTTTAATAGTAAACTTGTTAAGAGATCTTCTACAATTTATGACTTGAATGTAATGAGACCCATAGTTGACCTTTGGAAATTTAATGATATAGACAGTGTTACTATATTTTTTGATGCCCGCTTCAATAGTGAGTGTATGAGTCCACGTGGTTCCAGGTGGAGGTCCGAATATGTGGAGGTTGTTGGGTTGTTTGCCGGGCCGTAGCTAGCAATAAAATTGATTTAGCGACCGGGTATGTAATATTGTAATTATGTACTCTGAGGTGTCTTGCGCACAGGTATTCAACGCAGAGGGGCGTAGCTAGTGATAAAATGGATTTAGCGATGGAGTATTTAAGTTTATACTTTGTTAGCGTCTTGTGGATGGATATTCAAGTAACTTTTTTATTGCCTTTCGTAAGGCTTTTAACGAATGTTTAGTAAGGAATTTCAGCACATGATATGGGGAGCCTGTGAACTAACCACTTTTCGAACCCAATGGTTCATCTATCAGGTCAGGATGGTTCATCTATTAGGTTAGGATTTCATTAGAAATAAATCAAATTGTAAACTATTCGCTTCTTCTATTTTGAGAAATTTGTTTAGTTGACAATTTTTTCATTGGATAAAAAGGTTAAATAAGTTTAACTCAGTGTTATATTAGGTGTTTTGAAAATAAATAAATAACATTCTAAGGGTAAATTTTGAAGTTATGGTTTCAAGATTTAGACAGTCTTAAACAAAAATTAGTGATCGTTGATCAATTTAAGACTGACACAATCCCCTCTTATTTCCACATTTATTTTAATCAGTTGTGAGAGTTGCCTTAAATTAAGACGGTTTAAACCAGATTTGATTATAGTTTATAGTTTATAGTTTATATATATGTTGTTGATGGAATTGGGCTTGTTGAATAGAATTGGGTTCCATAAAATGAAAGGAACTTGATAACTACTCCGTACATGGATTGTCAAACTCAAGAGGTCAATTTGCTACTTACACAATTGTTCATCTACTTTGGTTGCCATTTATTGATTTCGATTTAAATAGCCCACTCCAATAAGTATTGATGAGCCATACAAAATGATAGCAATAGAAATGGGACCAAGATTAAAATTTTGAAGAAAAATTTACAAATCTATTGAATTTAAAATTGTCGGATATTTTAAAGTAGAGGCGTAGAGCAAACAAACAGCAAACAAAAAAAAAGTGTTCATTGCGCCGTGACCCCTCCATAATCCTCCATTCATAGCAACTTTGCCAACTTGTACAACAAGATTGTAAATAGGGAAGGAGATTGAGCCGACAATCATTTATTCAACTCCAAAATGTGATACACAACAAAGTTAGCGGGTTAGGGTTAAGATTATGCAAATCTACAAGAGCCGGTTGAGGTTATTTGACATAAATCTGACATGAAAACTCATTTTTTGATCACGTTTGACTTTATAACAAAATATTTTGAGTAGTTTGAATATACTTGTATATTTTTTGTCATTATTTGTAAAATTACCGAAGAAGAAGTAAATTTTTTGAAATGCAAAAATAACATAAAATACAGTGACAATTATCCGGATGATAAACGTTTTTTGATTGTTAAATTTGTTTCACTTGAAATCTTACATGTTTTAAACTCTATATTAAAAAGAAACATATCAAGTACACTGAAATTGATCCCGCGCTCTATCGATTTTAGGTACGCCACTGATAAAAACCGGAGTAGTTTGTAATTATATTCACTACTTGACTGGGATCGTCAAGTATTTAACCTAGGACGACATTAAAAAAGTTGTACATATCTAGATGAACGATTTTTCCTAGTAATTTTAGATCATATTTGCACTTTTATTATGGTACTTGACATTTAATATAGAGGTACCAAAGATCCAAGGAAGATATTGCCCATATGGGAGGATCAAGGTCAATCTTCTGTTTTGTTTGTTATGAAGTTCTTTTCTTCCAGGACAATCACAATGGGCTTTGTTAGGATCTTTACAGCAGCTCCCTAGTTTGTAATTGCCTATTAGCCCATTCTATTCTACATGGACTTGTAACTGGGCTATCTCAATCCCATAAAATTTTTGACTATAGCTAGGATGAAAGGAAAAGAAAAACCGGAACAACAACCTTTCTATAGAACCGTCATATAGCATA
>VHZZ01004473.1:85995-102451 GCA_009801015.1 Silene noctiflora | reverse complement strand
CACACACACACACACACACACACACAATCTAATGTACATGCTCTAACAAACTACGTGGCAAGTACTCTAAATGCAACTCTTAACATCGCATATTAACTAAACCGCAATGCTTAACATAGAAAGAGTAGGGATAAGAGATTAAAATGATCATACCATGCGGCTCTTCATGAATCCCTTAAGGATGTCTCGAATGTGGTATAGTCCTTATGTGAGAAAGTAACAAACACTAGTATATACAATTCTATGTTATACACTACAAAGTAAACAACATGTTTTTGGATTTGTGAAAGTTTTCAAATTTTTAGGAAATTTGTTTTTATGAAAAAAAAAAAGAACATGTTTAAATTTTTCAAGGTTTTTCAAATTTTTATGAATTTTGGGATAATAATTCTCATCCGCATACTTATTTCAAAAAATTTCCTCAATGTACAAAAGTGGGCAAAGGAATGCAAAATGCAAATGCATGAATGCATGAATGAATGCTCTAACCATGCAAAAAATATATGATATATGTACACAAGTGATGCAAACTAAGCTAAACTATGCTAAGTGATGCATGCTTTCAATTGTTCGGAGCCAATTTGAATTGACTCGGGTTGCCTATGAACAAGTGATACCGAGATTTGTCGTTGATTCCTGGTTCAAAAATAATTTATAAAAACCCAATTAAAGTAGTATAATCGGGGTCGAATCCACAAGGATGACGGGATTTGTATATAACTCGTTTGAATGATAGTTTAGTTGATAACAAATAGAGGTGATTAACTAATGTAAACTAATGAATAATAAAGAGATTAAACTAGGTGAAAGTGATAACAAGGATTTGTAAACAATAGATAAAAGGGTAAGGTATTCGGGTTCACCCAAGTAAGGTGGACTAGAATAAGAAATTAACAAGTTATGGGTAACTTAATGGTTTAGTTTTAAAGCCTAATTACTTAGGTCAACTAAAGTCCTCAACAAAGTTTTCACTTTGTTCCAAACTCAACATGTATACACTATCTAGCATCCCCTAACATTGTACTTAGCTAGTTTGAATCTTAGCTTTAGTCTAGTTCTTGTTGTTTGTTTAATTAAGTAGTTTATTGCTTCTTGTAGAGTGTTTGTAGTTATTGTTAATCCCTAGTGCCCTCAAAGCACTAGGAGTCTCATTGTTTGTCAATTTGTATGCCTAGGAGGAACGATAATCACTTGCTTTTCGACTCCGATCCGGGAAGGCTTTTTAGAGCCTTACGGACAAGGACCTTGGCAAAAGTTCAAGTTACTTCCCAAACAACCACAAACCAAACAACCACAACCACCCAAACGCACCAAGAAACCACTATTCAACAACAAACAACCGTCATGATTCATCCCCATGAAGAAAACCCCTTCCACAATTTGATTCCTCCAAACACACCTCCCCAAACACCACCCAATACACCAATTCAACCTCCACAAATGGCGGCTTTACGAGATCACAACCGCCCAAACCACGATAATAATTCCTCTCCCTTTAATTTCGGGGCTTTGGCTCCCAACAATTTTGAGATACACCCCGCTCAAGTTGGTCTTATTGAGCGGGATAGCTTTAGTGGCAATATTGACGAGGACGCTCATGCTCACCTAAGGAAGTTCAAGAGTAAGGTGGCCATGATGAAACGTAACAGAGTCGCGGAAGACACCCTAATGTTGATGCTATTCGCATTCTCATTAAGGGATAAGGCGGACCGGTGGTTGAATGTTCACGCACCGAACACTTTTACCCCATGGGATGCTTTAGCCAAGGCCTTTTTAGCCAAATACTACCCCTCTTCCAAGACGGCGATGCTCCGAAATGAAATTACAACATTTAAAAAAGAAGATGGGGAGTCCTTAGGGGAAACTTGGGATAGGTTTCAAGACCTCCTTGGCCGTTGTCTACAGCATGGGATTCCGGCTTGGTACATCACCCAAACTTTTTTCCAGACATTGTTGCCGAGAACTAAAGAGATGGTAAATGCCTCCGCGGGTGGAGGATTTGATCATCTAGAAGATGAAGAAGGATCGGCCTTAATCAATAAAATGGTGGATTCGGAATCTAACTATGGTTCAAGAGGCAGCATGTTGAGGAGGAGTAGCTGCTATCCACAAGAGACTCAATCTAGCTTAAACGTCGAGACCAATGCTACGATCGATCTTCTCACAAAGAAACTTGAAAAAAGGCAACGGAATCAAGTGAGTCAAGCTAGAACCTCTCATGTTCCATCCATGGAGGAGGTGACTCCTAATCCATCTTGTGAGGTATGTAGGGGAGTAGGTCATACCTTTGAAGTTTGTGCTAACAACTCTTACAACATGGGGCATGATGAGAATGTCCAAGATATGAATGCCTTCCAATGTTACAACAACAACATGAAGCCTCCAAGGCCACCTTTCAACAACCCAAACAACTACAACCCCAACTCAAATTTCTATTATCCAGGTATGAGAAATAGCCCACTCTTGAGCTATAAGAGCACAAATATGCAAAACCCTCAACACATTCAACAAAACACCAACCCACCCGGTTTTTCTCAACCAAGAGGTGGAGGTCATAATCAAAGAAACAACCAAAACCAAAGGTCAAACAACGACCTACACTAAAATTTTGGAAACCAACATCAAGGGTTCCAAGATTATGGGGGTAACCAAGGCAACTAAGGGTTTTACCAAGGGAACCAAGGAAATCAAGGGTTTGGCTAAGGGTTCCAAGAACAAGGCTACAATTCAAATTTCCAAGGTTACTAAGGGCCAAGAGGAAACTATCAAGGGGGCAAAAACATTAACAACAACTAAGGCCCCAACAACCGTTTGGACTATGAGTTTCCTCTACCCTTGGCCAATCAACCATTCCAAGAGCCAACAAATGACTCTCAAATTGGTGAATTGTTGAAAGTGGTGAAGAACATGCAAACCACCCATAACCAAGAGATGATCAACTTGAAAAATGCTAATCAACGTGAGATGGGAGAATTGGAAGCTCGAATGGCGGCCCAAGCACTAGCCAACCCTCAAAGACCGACGGGTGAATTTCTTGCCCAAGGCCAAAGTTCAAAAGATGCCTCGACAAACCACCAAGCCCATGCGGTGGTCTTGAGGAGTGGAGTGGAGCTTGAGGACCCATATAAGGATCGCGAGGTTGAGGTAGATCCCAAGAGAAAGCGGAGAAGCATGAATGATGGTAAATAAAGCCCTCCAATGACACCATCGGCTAGGATGAGTGAGATCAAGAAGGGAAAGATAACGGGTGAAACATCTTCAAGTGGGGGAACTCATGTGGACAAGGATGTTGATGGCTTGGTTGAAGACCTCCCCTATGAAGAGGAGGTGGGTGAAGAGGTTACCGAGGAAGTGCTTTTAAAACCCTCCACTAAGGTAACAAACATGCCAAATTCTCCCAAGGTACCACTAACTCTCAAATTTTCAACAACATTCCCTATCCCACTAGAGCTTTAACGTCTAGAGAAAACTTCAAGTACGCAAAATTTTGTAAAATGTTGGAGAAACTTGAAGTAACTCTACCCTTTACAGAGGTAATATTGAACATGCCAACCTACACAAAGTTTTTTAAAGATATCTTGACCAAGAAGAGGACCTTGGGTGACCAACAAATGATGGCCATAGAAGAAGAGTGTAGTGCTCTACTTCTAGAAAAAATGTCACATAAGCTTGGTGACCTGGGGAGCTTCTTCATACCTTGTGTAGTTGGAGGTGTTCTAATAACTACAGCTCTATGTGATTTAGGGGCAAGTGTAAGTGTGCTTCCTTTGAAAGTTGCTAAGAAAATTGATATTTGTGATTTGGTTCCAACAAACATGACTCTCCAATTAGCAGATAGGTCCGTCAAACGGCCCTTAGGGGTACTTGAGGATGTACCCGTCAAGGTTGGAAAATATTTGATTCCCGCCGACTTTGTTGTCCTAGATATTCCCGAGGATAGTCACACCCTCATCATCCTCGGTAGGCCATTCTTGGCTACCAGAGGAGTGTTGATTGATGTAAGAGATGGGCGGCTTACCTTTCGAATAAAGGGCGATAAAGTTGAGTTTAACCTTGCTAATCTCGTGTAAGGACCAAAGCTTGACCAAGCATGCAACGTAGAAATCATTGATGAAGTAGTTGACGAAGTGACAAGGGAAGAAGCGAAAAGGGAAGAGGTGTACTAAATTGCCATTCATGATGAAGAGATGGATGAAGAGCATGAAGTTGATGAAGAGCTCTTGAAGAAAGTTGAGGGCTTGCTCCCTTCAAAGGTACAACTTAAGCCCTTACCTCCCTCACTCAAGTATGCCTTTCTTGGTGAGGGAGAGACTTATCCCGTGATAATCAATGCTAAACTTAGCGAGGCTCAAGAACGAAAACTTTTGAAAGTCTTGAAATCCCACAAGAGCGCACTAGGGTATAGCATTGAGGATATCAAGTTATTTAGTCCTAACTTATGCATGCATCGGATCAATATTGAGGAGGGGAGTCAACCTAAAGTTGAGGGTCAACGGAAAATAAACCCGAAAATGGCCGAAGTTGTGAAAAATGAAGTTTTAAAATTGCTTGAAGCGGGGATAATCTACTAAATCACCGATAGTAAGTGGGTGAGTCTCGTTCATATGGTCTCCAAGAAAGGAGGAGTGACCATGGTGGAGCAAGAGGATGGGACTCACGTGCCTACTCGTCTGGTGATTGGGTGGCGGATGTGCATTGATTACCGTAAACTAAATGCCGCCACCCTCAAAGACCACTTCCCCATTCCCTTTATTGATCAAATTTTAGAAAGGCTTGTGGGGAACGCTTATTATTGTTTCCTCGATGGTTATTCCGGGTTCTTTCAAATCCCTATCCACCTGGAAGACCAAGAGAAAACAACCTTTACGTGCCCCATTAGAGTGTATGCTTATCAACGAATGCCATTCGGGTTGTGCAATGCACCTGATACCTTTCAAAGGTGCATGATGGATATCAACTCGGCCTATGGTGGGCACTTGGCCACTTCACGAACTATTGTCAAGGTACTTCAAAGCGGTTTCTATTGGCCCTCTATGCTCAGAGATATCCACCACTTAGTGAAATCATGTGATGCTTGCCAACGAACGGGAAATATTGGCAAAAGGAATGAAATGCCTCTCACCAACATCCTTGAAATTGAACTTTTCGATTGTTGGGGAATCGACTTCATGGGTCATTTTCCTAACTCATGCGGCAACGAATACATCCTAGTGGCGGTCGATTATGTTTCAAAATGGATTGAGGCGATTGCATCACTAACTAATGATTCCAAAGTGGTAATGAAATTGTTCAAAGGTACAATGTTTCCTAGGTTTGGAACCCCACAAGTCGTGATAAGTGGTTGTGGTTCCCACTTCCGCAAAAGCACGTTCAAAGCATTGTTGGAGTCCCATGGAGTACGGCACAAGACCGCCCTTACCTACCATCCACAAACAAGTGGACAAGTGGAGGTCTCCAACTTCCAATTCAAGGCCATATTAGAAAAGGTGACAAGCAAAAGTCGTAAAGATTGGTCACAAAAGCTCTCTGGTGTCTTATGGGCTTTGAGAACGGCATTTAAGACACCACTTGGAACAACGCCATATAAACTTGTTTCTGGCAAGGCGTGTCATTTGCCCATTGAATTGGAGCATAAAGCATGGTGGACCTTAAAAGAGATGAACTTCAACACTGATGCGGCTGGTGAAATACGATTCTTTCAAATGAATGAGTTGGAAGAGCTTAGGTTGGAAGCCTATGAGCTCTAGAATCTACAAAAACCAAACGAAGAAGTGGCATGATGCCAAGGTTGTTGACAAGAACTTAAGTGTGGGATACCTTGTTCTTTTGTTCAATTCTAAAGTGAAGGTGTTCCCGGGCAAGCTCCGCTCTAGATAGTCGGGACCCTTCAAGGTCGTTGATATCTCACCTCATGGCGCATTCGAACTTTGGAGTGAAGAAGGTGGAAATTTCAAAGTGAATGGCCAAAGGGTGAAGAGTTACTATGATGGGCAAGAAAAGAGGACAATCGAAGTGTTGTACCTCAGGGACCCGCTCCCCGAGGAGGAAGAAGTTTGATTCTCAAAACAATGAATTGGTTTGGTGGAGTTCCACAAGAACCACCATTTTTTGTAAATATTGCATGCATTTAGGTAGTTTATGAGTTCATTTGGATCACTTACTTGTGTAAATTTGTATTGAGTGACGGAAGGTCACTATTGAGTTGCCCGGAGCAGCATTGGGGGATACAAGCTTATACTTCATTTTGGCCCATTTCCCGACATGATGTGTCGGTATGATAGCTGAAAACTCGCAAATACGAGCCAAGTGAAGAAGTCGGGTTTTGATTTTTATTGAAATGATTGATGAAAACAAGGAAAATGAGCAACAGTGGCTCTCTGCCGGTGGAGCGGCAACCGGTACCCCCACCGGCACCAAGCATTTGTCATAAATTGAAAATTTAATTTGAATTGAAGTGAAGGGAGGGTGCCTACCGGTAGGCCGGAAGCCGGCTTCCGGATGGGCACCCCATGCAGAGTACTTGACCAATTTTGGGAAGGAAGGAAGTTCTCTGCTGGCAGGCCGGCAGCTGGCCCCCGGCAGAGGACACCACATTGAAGGAAAACACGAAGAAATAAGAGAAGGAGAGCTCTCTGCCGGCAGGCCGGCAACCGGCCCACCGGCAGGGAGCATCAGTATTGAACAAAAGCTGAGGAAAACAAAGGGTGAGTGTGTGCGTGCCTGTGGACCGCAGCTGGTACCCCCACCGGCACCGAGCGGTTTTTATTTTGCAAAGAATTGAAATTTTTGAAACTAAGGGAAAGAGTCCCCAGCCGGTGGACTGGCGCCCGGTCCGCTGACCGGCTCAGAGCCCCAAATCAATTTTAAAAAACGCACGACCACACACTCAATTCATTCTATCTTCTTCAACCTTCTTCCCTCCTTCTCTCACATAAACACTCCAAACTCCATTAAAACTCCCTCCTACCTCCACCAAACACCACCCCAACACCAACCTTCCTTCTCCCCTTCACTTAAACACTTTCAAATGGTATCCAAGAGGACTTAGCACGGATTCAAGCGGAGCTTGTCGAGGCGGCCGCCTCCGACACCAACCCCGATCCTGACTACCCGGAGGTCCAATTTGTCACACAACGACAAAAACGTAAGTTTGTCTTGCTTAAGAATCGCCCCATTCACCCTACCCGATTTATTTTCCGCCCTTTAATGAGGAGCCTCGGGTTTGACAAAAAGACAGAAAAATATCCATTTTTATA
Source organism: Silene noctiflora (assembly GCA_009801015.1). NCBI lineage: Eukaryota > Viridiplantae > Streptophyta > Magnoliopsida > Caryophyllales > Caryophyllaceae > Silene > Silene noctiflora. The sequence continues at coordinate 95,195 of VHZZ01004473.1, read as the reverse complement.
TATTAGTATATATTTGTTTATATTTACTTGTAAATTTGATAAAAATTTCAAAAATGACTAAAATTTGAAAAAAATTCAAAAATCTCATAAATATGCATTGTATATATTGTAATTCGTTTGCCTAACCATTTACATAGGAACACAAGGAACATCGGAAGCAAATATGAGATTATAAGACGCTTGGTATACACTTTCTTATCTCTTCTCCTTTACCGCTCCCTTCCCTTTGTATATAGTTGCATGAAGGAGGATGGGATTTGTTGATGAGGGTGTTCCGTTTTAGAACCTTTGGTGTGTGTGTGTGTTGATGTGCTGGTAGGCTTAGAAATTGTTTGCATGTAGAATAGATGTTGCATGCTTTGTTGAAAACATGTCATGATTGTATATACTTGAATTCACTTACCATGTTCATATGTGTTTAGTCACATTTGTACATATTGCATGTCGTTTGTAAATAAATGTTTAGGAGGTCTAACTGTGGAGAATGTAAGCCGTCAATGAGGAAATTTGTATCTTACGCGTCTAGTCCTTCTTAATAGCTCGTGTCTTGGTGATAATTGTCCTTTGTTTTTATGGGGAAACGCAATTGACACCGAGTCTAGACCACCTTGTGAGTCACTAACCAAGCTTAGACTTGACCTAGGAGCGATAAACTACATAAATTGTAAGGTTATAACCTCCTTTGGGCCGTCTCATCCATAACCGGCCTTATTATAGGGAGAGAGTAGGTCTGCTTTCTTGGAGTATCACATCAAAACACATAAGCATGGCCATTCCTTAAATTGTAGAGATGGTTCGTTTTTTTGCATGCATGTTGAAGCAGTTTTGTTACATGTTTATAGCCTCACATTGCCAAATAGACTCTCTTTCTACCCTTTAGATTAGGACCCTCTTTTTGTCACCCCTTTGTGCCTTAGCCTTTCATTTGGTAAGCCTACATAATTAACAACTTCCCATAAATAACTCTCCTTGATCAAAAAGTTGTAATGTTTTTTGTGGTTGCTTATACTTGAGGATTTGAGTCCTAATACTCGRSAAAWTGRGCTTACATYGYAAGAGTCGAATTTTGWGTCAATTTGGYCAAGWTGTGTTGAATAAGAGGCTTCATAAAAGAAATAAAAAAAAAAAAAAAAAAAAAAAAAAAAAAAAAAAAAAAGAAGAAAAATGAAGAGAAAAAGAAAAGAAAAGATAAGTGTGAATCAAGTTGTTTGAGTCAAATAAATGTAATTGCTACACCTCTTTCACATCAATAAAGGGGTATAAGGTTTGTGAATAAATGAATGGGAAGTCGATGTTTTCTCCAAGTGAGCCAAAATTTCCGATAATGTTGGTGTTTGTATTTGCTCATTTGTTGTGTTACATTGGGTTAGGGTGAAAGTTTTGACAACTTCTTGGCTATGTAACTCCACATTCCCAATAAAGGTGCTTGCACCACTCCATTTTCACCCATGACCTTTTCCCCGTTTCAACCCTTATTGCTTCGCTATGCATGCTTCTATCATATTTTTGCATCTCTACTTGATTATAGGAAGGAACACCACGTTAGATTGCGGGCACTCTTTTGTGAGTCATAGTAGGAGAGTGATTTTACTCCATTTTGCACAAAAATCACCCAAATTCACATGAACGACGAGCGAAAACCGTGAGGAGATCGTTCCTTGAGTCTTAGAAGTCTTGAGTTAGTTAGTGTTGAATCTTGCGTTGGACATGTAAACCTTGTGAGTCATGTTGCATTCCTCCCATTTTGCCCGACCTTGAATATGTTTCTTGGTTAGTTTTTGTTATCACCGTAGGTCACTTGAGCTTGCATTAGGGGGTTGACCCCAATAGAGACACTGAGACGGTATTCTCCACCGTTAGGACCTTCTTATTTCGGCCTTGAAAACCCCACTTAGATGAGGAAAGTGGTTCATTTTGAATGGTCCATCTCCATGTATGATTTGGTAGTTTAAGTCCCTTTTTTAACCAAATTTTTTGTAGCAAGACCTCACTTGCCTTGAAATTGTGATTGAAAAGGCTACGGGTGAAGCTAAACCCGATTCGGCTATTAAAAATAAAGTGTGCATGTTATCAGGCTTAATCAAGGGTCTAGGTTCAGTTTAAGGCACTTAGTCGAGGACGAGTAAGACTCAAGTGTGAGGAATTTTGATACATGTTTATTTAGTCATATTTCTGTCTTCTATCCTTTTCTTTTTTATCCATTTTTACACGGTTTTGCGTTCCTCTACTTTCATTTTGTATCCCGATTTCCCATGCTACGATATTGCATCTCATTTTGTAGGAATTAAGACGGAAATGAAGAAATGGGAGTAAGTTAAGAGGATTTGATGCCAAGGAGAGAAAAGAAGAAGAGGAAATAGCTGACAGGGTTTCTCAGTCGGCCGGCCGGCTGGGAAACTGACCCCAACACTTAGCCAAATTTTGGAGAGTTTTGGAATTAAATTGAGAAATGCTCGGTGCCGGCAGGGAGACCGGAAGCCGGTGACCCGGCACGGAGAATCACTAAGAGCATAAAAGGAAGAAAAGAAAGAAGAAATGAGCTCCTCTGTCGGTTGGCCGGCAGCCGACTCACCGGCAGAGAAAACCTTCTACATCAACTCAGCTCAATTTTGGAAATTGCTCGGCGCCGGCAGTGAGGCCAGCGGCCGGTTGCTCGGCTGGGGGCTCATTTACACGAGAATTGGGCCTTATTCTCTACTTGGACCTAACACAATGGGATAATATAAATACCCCATTGTTAATCTCATTTAAGACACTACCCTAGACTTCATAACCCTAGTTTTAAGCATTCAATATTTCCTTAAGAAAACCTTAATCTTTCCTTGATTAAGTACTCCCTCCTATTATATATTTTCTTCCCTATTTCCTTATTCGGTTATTCGGGTTTTCTTCCCTATTTCCTTTTTTGGGATGATTTGTATGGCCCAAATTCAATGGCATGTGGGGTAAAGTGTTTTGTGTGGTCCAAATTCACTTTGTTATTTCTTGTGAAAAAAGGAAGGGGAAGAAAATATAGAATAGGAGGGAATACTAATTAGCCTACAAATTAGTCTAGGTTTAGTAATAGTTCAATAGTTTACATTTGATATTGGGTTTGTAAGAGAAGATTTTGAAGGAATTCTTCCATTATTAATCCAAAGATTCAATCTTTCCTTTGTTGTTGGTATATTTTCTACTCTTTCTAGTTTAAATTCTCAATAGTTTATATTTCTATTTCCTTTATAATTGTTAGTTTAAGTGTTTACTACTTTGTTTGCTTGTGTTTATTCAATTGTTTAAATTTCTCTTTCAAGCATGAGTGAATAGTCTCTTGTAGGGTTTAGGGGGAACTTGAGTAAGGGTTTGGACAATGAATATGGGTATTTAACATATGGGTTTTGGGTAAATGTTTGGTTTACATGTATATGCATATGAAGTGTTTGATGAAATGTTTGCATAAAAGTTCAAGCCTTTCGTTGATTTATGCTTAGTATACTCTTTCATGACAATGTTAGGGGATGCTAGATAGTGTATGCATGTTGAGTTTGGACCAAAGTGAAAACTTTTTTAAGAACTTTAGTTGACCTAAGGAATTAGGCTTTAAAACTAAACAATTAAGTTACCCATAACTTGTTCATTCCTTGTTCTAGTCCACCTTACTTGGGTGAACCCGAATACCTTACCCTTTTATTTATTGTTTACAAATCCTTATTAGCACTTTCACCTGTTTAATCTCTTTATTATTCATTAGTTTACATTAGTTAACCACCTCTCTTTGTTATCGACTAAACTATCATTCAAACAAGTTATATACAAATCCCGCCATCTTTGTGGATTCGACCCTGATTATACTACTTTAATGGGGTTTTTATAAATTATTTTTGAGTCGGGAATCGATGACAAATCCTGGTATCAGCAAGTCTTCCCCAAACAAAACAAAACACTATTACTAATGCAAAAATGGGGGAGACTTGGCAATGGGCCATGTATGCAATGCATGTGTTAAATTGTCATTTTGGATTCTTCATGGTGGGAGCAAAAAGGTAGTCACCTCAATGGGACCGAGGTGTGAGTCTTTGATGTTGCTAGGACTCAAAAACTCATAGCCATGAAGGGTCCAAAACAACACACTAAAAGGACTATGCTAAACAAGGTTATAATCAACAATTACGAAGAATGAACATGATGTAAAAGAGAAGCTAAATGAGGTGTACGAGACTCACAAATATGAACTAAGGGTAATGCATTGGGAGCCATTACCTCGTTATGTGAGCAGTCCTCCTCTAGGCCATCTACTCTTACTTTCACATTTCGCCTGTAGCATTGGCGGACTCATCCTCATCGTCCGTCAGGACATCAAGAAAAACATCTCTTTTCCCATCGAGCTCAACCGTATCGCCATCATCCGGAGCATCATTTATCGCCTCCTCACTTCTTCCTTTCCCTTCTCCACCTTCTTCACCTTGAGCCAAGTCTTGAAAGAGTAGCTCGACTCTTGCCCAAGAAAGGAGGCACTTTCTCTATTTATCCTCCCCTTGGCAACTTACTCATATAGGGACGGATAAAGGGAATAATAGATATTGACTTTATCTTAGAAGAGTTGCCGGTGCAAATTTTGGAGAAGCCCGGTAGTGAAATCATCATTAAGTGTCAAGAGGGGATTCGGGTGCCGATATTCTTCATATTCAAACGGATAAGGGGGAATTGTGATTGGTTCCGAGGTAGCATTCTCTTTGTGCTTCGGGGGCGATGTCTCTCGTCTTAGGGGAATATTGTTTCTCAAGGGGGTTGTGATTACTATACCCGACAAAAGATATGTGGGTACCTGAGAGATAGGATCTCGGCGTAGTGTCACACGCGGGAAACTCTCCCGAGGTAGCTCAATCGGTGAGCATCCTTTAGTTAAACACAAGACCCTCTTTCCTGCATATCAAATCCAATGGTGGTGGTGCTGAAGAAGATCCTCATTAATCAAAGAGTTACCCGGAATCAGGATGTAGGAGCAATCATGGTTAAAATTGGGGTTGAAGTGCTTGGCTAGTCTAGTGATTAAGCCCCCGTTGATGACATGTCTCATTGAACCTTCATTACCGCTTTAAAATATTGCCCATCTCTCCAAGAGCACATAAGGAGCGTTGAAAAGGTACCCACTCCGTCCTTGTATTTTCAAGTAAGATTTTAGGAAGTCAAGGTCGAGTTTATTGACCATGGCAGGGTGCTACCTAGCAAGAATAGTGCTTGTAATGAATCGGTGTGTGTAACGGATGATGGGGTTTTGGATTGACAAGGCGAAATAATTTCGAAACTTGGTCAAATCGCGGCCCGTTAGGGCTCTCCGCAATGGTCCCACATCGTACACCTTAGGCCGACTAGGTCGATTTATGCTCATTTATAAACTGAGGATATTAGCAAACTCTACCGAAGTTATCATCCGAGTTACATTCTCCAAACGAAACTCAATTCGTATGACCTTGTTTAAGATTGAAATATGGAGGCTACTAAGGAACTCAAGCACTAATCGCTTATAGGTCAGCTACGCATGCTAAACAATAGGGAAAGTCCAAGATATTCAAACAAAAATTTTGTTTACTCCCTAATTCCCAATTTCAACAATGTAACTTCACTAACGAACTTTGTAGGGAAAATGTTCTTACCGGTTAGCTGATTAAAAGAGATCTTTTGAGCATCGTTGACGAATTGTACCTCGGGATAACCTTCTAATGGTGAGAAGTTAATGATTTGTAGTGGAAGAGCTACCCCTCAACTGTAAAGGTCTCCTCTTGGTAGGTATTATTTTACCTTTACCTTTCATATCTTCTATTTGTATCTAGTGGGAAAATCAAACCCTGGATCTTGAGTTGGGATATTGAATTTGAAGTGTTTGGGAAGGAGTTTGTTGATGTTTTATGAGTTAGGGTTGTGTTTCTTAAGGTTTTGATGAGAGAGAGTGTTTATATGAGAGGGTTTGTGTTTCCTTAAGTAGTGTTTTGAAATGAGGAAGGAGGAAGGAAATCCCATGTTTATGTGTCGAAATAGGGGACCTGCTCAAGCTCAAGAGGACTCGGGCAAGTTGGACGGCAGGGTTCTTCTTCTAGTGTAGGAATTGCATGGGCGTTGAAGGGCTCGCACGAGCCGGAGAGTAAATCGCTCGAGCTCTGCGGAGCTCGCTCAATTTGGGCAGCAGGGTTACAAGATTATCATTTTCAGAGCAAAGCTCGCACAAGTTCTGATGCACTTGCACGGGCTGGACAGCAGCTCGCTCGAGCTGAGCAGAGTTTGTGCAACTTGGCTGGCAGGCTTTATCTTTTTTGCTACCTTTGGTTCCAACTCCCACGAGATGAGGCCAACTCGTTGGGATCCTTCTTATGCATGCCTATTTCTTCTTTTTCAAACTTCCTAGCATTTGGGTTGCGTCTCCTTCGGCTTGTCTAGCCTAGCCATTGCTTCCCCACACTTTAGTCTTTACATTCTACACAACTTTCAAGACACAATTAGTAACCCTCCCCCACTTGCTCTCAAGCTCAAGAAGTGTGACAAAACAAAGCAAATAAATGCAATGCAAAAATTGAAATGTATGACTTTGAAGTATACACAAGTTAGGAGGATAGTATCTGTACAAATGGTGGTTTAAGGGAGGACTCCACCAAACTGTAACACCCCCTTCTTACCCGGCCAAGGTAATGGGAGGATGCTACCATCTCGGTTTCCCGAGGCAGTGAATCGGAGATACAATCAAGAAACCTTTATTATAAATGATAGTTTAGTGAATTACATAAACGAAAACAAATGAATACAAGTCATGCTACTACGACCCTCTAAAGAAGTCTATCTCATGCCGACTCGACTCCAAGTCTGAAGCTCGTCCCATCTCCCGCGTGACACCAAATACAACCTGTACTTAACCTGTTCCCCATATGGTCGTAAATATTATATGGATCGACACAGGCCACCCCGAAATTAGGTGACAATTACACATACACGCAACACATCAGTTTCAATAATAATGTAAGACACGACATACGAAATATAATTATGCAAGATGACAAATATATGAATGAGACTTAGTTCCACCAACACCACACCGGTACGGGGACACACCAAGCGTACCCACAGCCCGGTGATGGCACCGTAACAGTGCCCACCAAAACAGCTGGTCTGCAGCCCATAATAAGGTACTTCGGACATACCGATGGTACCGGGCCCGAGAGTGACTCGGATCCCCTACTAGACGACGTGACTCAACCTCACGTGTCCCTCCATAAATCAAACCATTAATCTGTACATCCCCCTCGGAGTGGAAGCTCCGAGAGGCGACCCGAGCGTGAGACGGTCTTCCAACCACCTCACGTCTTCATAAGAACGAGTAACACCACCGTAACACCGCCAAAAACCTCCATAAACACATATACACAATATACATGACGAACACAATAAATGAGAGATACCACACAATATGCCAATTACCGACTCATCATGATACACGGTCCCAATTACGATATGAATATCAATTCCTCAATATCACAGACGGCATGATATAATAATGCATTTCTAATAGCATGTGAGTTTACGATAAACATGTTATAATGCAATGACACTCAATAACAACTCACATGACCATCCAAATATATTGAAACCGAGTAGGATTAACCTACCTTTTAGCAATCCCGCTAAACAATAAAGCAAGCGGATACAAATGTGCTCCTCCATAAAGTCGGCACCTAATTACGATATTAAATACATATAAATACTAACTAATCCAATTAAATTAATTACGTAATTAATTAATTAAATAAAAAACCGTCTTAAAACTATTTGAAACCCCACTAAACTCGATCACTCTACCACCCCGCGCCACCTCACCAAGGCCACCACTTCGTCCACCATGATCACCTCACACCACCCCTTAAATAGCCCCTGGTCAGCCCCTAAAACCGCAGCAACAACCACAATAGCCACCCCAACAACAACCACACAAAGGATACACACATACACACATCAAACACCCCTAAAACAGCCACCACACCCCTACCACCGTGGACCACCTCGACACCACACCTGGCCACGGTGGTCAGCACCTCCTGACGACCACCATACGCCTCCCTATTAGCAGCAACAACGACCAACAACAACACGACAACAACACAAACACAACCACCGAACTCCTCCCTTTGAACCCATTTTACACCGTCCAAACGCCACTCAAACCACCACCTATGACCACCCCTCAACTCTCCTCTAAACCCACGACACAAGCCACCCAATGTCAGCCCAAGTCAGGCCGTAGAAGGTGGTCAATGGTGGTCAAAGGGGTGGTCAATGACGGTCAGAGATGAGCCAAGCTCGAAGCGGGTCTACGGTATAAATTAATTAACATATGGACTATTATAAGACGGTCTTACCTTAGAATCTTGAGGCGGAGGGACAAAATGCTCACTTGAAATCTCCCCTTTTCTCTCCCTTTTCCCTCTTCTAAAATGTATGGTGGATTTGTGATGATGAAAGGATAAGGTGGGTGGATAAGGTGAGGTGGAGTTTATATATGGATAAGGAGGAGGGACATGACTGACCAACTGAGAATCAAAAATAGAATAGATAATGATAGCATCAAGTAGTTTTTGAACCTCTTTTCTTACCACCTCCTGCATAGGAGGATTTAATCGTCTCTGACCCTGTACACTTGGCTTATGACCTTCCTCCAAATGAATACGGTGCATATAAAAATCAGGACTAATACCTTGTAGATCGTCAATGCTATACCCAATGGCCTTTTTATGAGTTCTCAAAACAGCCAACAAAGCAGAGAATTGGTCCTCAGTCAGGGTAGCATTGACAATCACAGGATTCATTTCACAATCATCTAGAAATACATATTTAAGATGAGAAGGAAGGGGTTTAAGTTCAGATTTCTATACCTCGGTAGCTTTAGATGGCTACCTAAGCTATTAACCTTTTGTTTTTTGCATTCCTCTCCAGTTAGCAGTTGCTCTATGGCATAGACTTCCGGACTCCATGAACCCGTCTCGGCATCTGAATCAATCACTAGGGCGATCTTCAGAGGATCCCTATTCAAACACAAAGCACGACACTCATCAATGGTAATATCAACAATATCAATTCTATGACAATTTTCTTCTATCATAGGTTGCTTTAGTGCTTTTTCCAAGTTAAAAACGATAGTGTCATCTCCCACAGCTAATGTCAGTCGTCCCTTCCTAACATCT
>VHZZ01004473.1:50115-60257 GCA_009801015.1 Silene noctiflora | reverse complement strand
CTTTCCATATTTTGTATCCAAACAAAGGAAAATAAATCCCTCGTTTTCTCTCCCCTCCCTTTCTCTCCAATTCACTCAATCCAAACGGACCCTTAATGTTACTCGGACCAAACCTTCATTACTATCATGTTTCACTTTAGGCCACGAAAATTTTGAACTTTGGAGTAATAGTTGATTTCGGTGGAGCCGGTATTCTTTGGCTTTGAGTATAGTGGAATGAAACAATATGGCTTGTTAAAAAATGTTTGTGCTTGTTTAATTGGTAAAATTAAATTTCAATTGCGTCATTTGTAACACTTGGAACCCTGCCTTTTAGGACATTGTTGTTGTTGTTGACTCGGAGCCGAGACTTTTAACATGTAGTCGCGTCGGATACGTAGTTAATGTTTAAGATACATTTCATCGCTTATTTATTTCATTTTGGTCACAGCTTCTTGCGAATCAGTGGAACAGAAGCTGGGGTGATGTAAGTTTATCGCATCTCTCTTGTTCATATATGAATTGCTATTACACCTTACATAATGTGGACTAAAAATGTTGGGGTGGCATTAAACAGGATGGATACTTCAAGATAAAAAGAGGAACAAATGAATGTGGCATTGAGGGAGAGGTTGTAGCAGGCATGCCATCGTCCAGAAACGTGGTCAAGGAGGTGGGAGACTTAGATTCAGCTCATGCTGCGTCCATATAAGGATGTGGTAGCACGCATGCCTTCGCCCAGAAACATGTCAAGAATGTGGGAAACTTAGATTGTGCGCGTGCCATGTCAATATAAGGATATGTTTCTATTTATCAATTGGTTCGAGAAATAGTTTACTACTTCGAGCCTCATTGATGATTACTCCGTAAAATGTAATACGGGATGGTTGATGTTTATATTCACAAATATTCATGTTTATATTTACAGATTCCTGTTGTGATTCCTGTGTGAAAGTAAATGTAATATATGCACTAATAAAAGATGTTGAGGGATAAATCACTAATCAGTCAGTATCTGATCAACTACATTAATGATAATTACTAATTTCCTAAAAGGGGTTTCTAGCTTCTGTTCTGTATACGTTCCTGGGAGACTCGTCATCACTGAAAAGTTAGTTCGTGATCAGTCAGATCCTGATCGATTGCAATTTTAACGATTTAGCGAATCGTGCTTGAATTGGTAATGTATTCGATTTACGTCATCTAGTTAAACAATCTTGGCCAGTTGAGTGTCAGTCACGGGTATGCAAGAGAATATTAGCATAGTACACAACAATATCATGTAAACACCAATCGCTACAAGCGGACTAGTTGATATAATTCTTTTGACAGGGATAATCTTAGACTAACTTCTATAACAACGCTGTTCATAACAAGAAAACAAAGCTAGATTTTAACATCTTTCCGTCCCTTTCTCGATTTGATCATACTCTTGACTCTTCTAAGCCATATCCAACATGATCGAAAAGATCAGTTTTGAGGTAACAACAATAATTCAACTTCCAAAATGAACAAAGAAAAGCATGTCAATTGAAGGACCAAATAGTTCCATTAAACACATTAATCACATTAAAGCTACACCCTTGAAAAAAAAAAAAAAAAAAAAAAAAAAAAAAAGTGCTACGGAATACATGTTAGAAGTTCACCATTTGAAACTACTATGAAATATGAACACCATTCACTAAATCCCAAGTTCCAGACGGATCATCCCGTATCTATACCCCCAAATCCAACTCCCATGAGTAACAAAGTCGACCAATTAATTCCCGTCTTTGTTTACGCTGTTCAGTCACTATTGACCTATCAGTATCTCTTCTGCCCCCTTCCCTTATTACAAGTACCTCAGCTCGCTCGTATAATATCTCTAGCTTCTGCCCAATCCACACTATGTCGAGGCTTCTGAAACTGTACTTCGATACTTTTCCGGGGTCGCTCATATTCCACACTTCTCCGGGATCGCTCCAATTGCTCAAAAGGAATGTTCATTTTCTCGAGCTTATCAATACTACTGGCCTTGTAATCATTGATTCTCAGTCTCATTGGTGGTCGATCAACGCTTTTCCTTGGTTTTTCCCTTTGATCGGTACTTTTTCTAGAAACCTCGAAAAAGTCTGTGCTCTTCCGTGAATTTTCAGGCCCGTCAATACTTTTTCTTGAGATGTACCTTTGAGAGGGTGGTTTCTCTACTGTGGTTACAAATTTCTTCAGATGTTTGATATAATCAGGATAGACCTCTAAGTCACAATGATTTCCTCCTTTGAGCCACAAGGGTTCGTATTTTTCTTGGGAGAGTTCCCACAGGGTTTTACCATGAGAGAAATCAACAACATCATCAGCAGTTCCCTACAGCATAAGATACAAAGTAAAAAAATACAGTCTCAATGATCAGGAAATAAAAAAGTTTATAGTGAATTACTGATACCCCTCTCTTCCATTTAAATGCTTACGTTTTCCTTTTCTAGACATTTCATTTTGATTGTTTACGCTTCTATTTTGGCAAGTCTTTGTCGTGCTAAACAACCAAAATACCCTTACATTTTCTAAAAAAATAACCGAATGCTACAGAAGCCCACACATTAATCTGACTTAATGTCACATGACTACACGAGTATGATAGTAATCTACTTGCTCAAAAGTAACCAACCCCATTTTCATGCGACTTCTTAAAACCTTGTCCTAAAAGTGCTAGTCAACAAGATTAAGGCGATGATTGTAATCTGAAACGAAGTACTTCATCAGTCCGAATCATTTGTTTACCTTTTTAATTTTTTATGAGAGATATTTTAATCAAGGGTAAACAAATGCTTGAGACGGAGGGAGTAGTTGTTTTCAACGCCAAGTGGCTTAATTAATAGGGTAGTTGATGTAAGTGGCTTGCAGTTGGAGTTCTGAATCTACATATCACTTGTCAGATCTTAAGCAAATTTGAAAGACTTGTGATGTTAACCTACAACCAGTTAAAATCTTGGCAAACTTTACAAAAGGATTCAATTAGATGGTTAAAGCCTTGACCTATTTGATTTCATAGTCCTATAAATGAGGTCAAAATATTGTACCACAATCCATTTTGTCTTCTTGAATATCAGGAGAGTGATTTCAATGTCATGATCAATAAAGTAATTTCACGTAGTTCTACGATCTATTAGGGTGCACCAACATTATGTAATACTCTCTTTGTTTACGTTTTCTTTTGGATCGGTTTTTATGCAAGGTCATGCAAGTAGAGTAAGGGCGTAAGGGTATTTACAATGGGTGCATAGTCTCCATCCCAGTGGCTGCAACTGAAAATATTTTTTTCAGCACAAAAGTTGCATCAACAGGCAACGTTAACAAATGGCTGAGACAGACCAAAACGGAATACGTACACAATGAGTGAGACAGAGGAAGAGTTTCAATAAGAAAACTTCCATCAACATCAGATGTAATGTTGTCCTAATAATAAGAGTGGGGAAATAGCGACGAGACAGAGTAGTGAAGATACTCACATGGATTACGAGAACAGGACACCTCACCAGTGGGATCTTATCAATGTTCTGCAAAGAAAATCACCACATATGTTTAGCAGCAGTAGTTTTGTACATTAGCCATCCGTTGAAAAAGGGGACACTGAAGAATGATCATACCTTGTAGATATCAAACCAATATGTGCGTTTCACGGGATACATGACTCTCAAGCCTGACAGTATAGGACTGTGCAGAACAACGGCCCTCAATTTAGGTAAACGAGTAGCAAGATCCAAAGTGGGGCCACTACCGACAGATTGGCCATAGAGAATAATGTCTTCCTGCTTTGCACCATAGTTCTCTTCAAGACACTTGTATGCCGCTACAATATCTGCATATGTGTTATTCTCTGAGGGCTGCAAACAAAAAAACGAAAGGTGAATTGAGTTCATACTTAGTAATATAGCAAGTTAACCCAGAATGATGTAACCACCAACCAAAGTTAGGCCACCACACCTTTCCAGTTGACTGCCCATACCCAGAGTAATCATACCTGCCAAAGTACAATTTCAGTCAGACTGTTTTACCAGAAATATTGATCCAATGGAGTAAAAAATTATTTTGGGAGTACTATGGAATAAAGCAGATTTTTCACTAAAGTATATATATGTTTCATATAGTGTGGTATGGAAGTAGATTGACACATAGGGGAAAGATTTTGTACATGCAACCACTTACCTCACTTTAAGCAAGAGCTTTGAGGAACTAGGGTAATGTTGATGCATGTTATAGCAACACATCTCTATGTAAGATGAGCATAAGAGACAGGAAATTCGAAATGACAGTAAAAGCAAAGTCATTAAAGAGAAAAATATCCTACTACATTGTCAGGGTTAAATACATCATATTCATGTCTGATTGTCAAGTGTCTAATACAGGAACGCTAGGGTATACGGTAAGTCTGAGTAATATTGTCTGCAGTATAATAAGAGGTTTGCTTTCAACATTCTCTAAACCCCTTCCTGCCAGTTGTCATAAAGAATATTACAGGTTTACAAAGATTTGAGGAGAATGAGATGAGTAATGTGATTGATATTCTACCAACCACATGGTCCGTCTTCTTTTTCCAGAGACACTATTTTAAGTAAGGTTTGAACAACATCAGAATTTAAGATTAGTCCACCCGTTTTGTTGTCCATCCTACAATACAAGTAAAACAATAGCCAACTCTCCAGCATCTATCAGCCTATGAAATCGATGATGCTTAACGAGCTCAAGCTCAATGGGACATTACATGCACCTGGGTTCCCAAAACATATTACAAAAACTAAATTAGGGCAAAAGAAAGATCGAGAAAGAAATGGCTCTCCTGCGCAATGGATTTGATAAAGTCAAACAAAATTAGTTCCTTGACTTTAGCCTTAAGGACTAAGGAGCACTCGACTAGCCACTAGCAGTAGGCATACAGATTGCCCCTCGGTAACCAAGTACATAATCCGTCTCATTCAAGGACTACAGAAGTCCTTAGAAATCACAAACAGCTTACGATATTTGAAGGAAACAGCTTATGTGGTAGTGATGAGCAGTAAGATAAAGTGGTCAGATAAATTCCGCACCTCTTTATCCGTAGGTCTAAACAGACTCCCCCAATATATGAGCTATAATGTTACACCAAATGCTCGTATGAGATCAACTCGTTAACATTATAATCAAAATGAATTATACATAAAACTTTGGGTAGGTCACACATGTGGGAGCAACTATATAAGACTTATGTAAATGTTAAAGTTGAGCTAAGTTAGAACACAGTAACTTTCCCAACATATAAATCAAAACATGGTAACCATCAACTCAACAGCAATCTGAAATAACTCGATCTCTTTAGTGAGCTCAACTAACCATAAATCACAATTCAGACTTAACTCTTAAGCATATACATTATGAAAAGAAGCAGCCCCATAATACCATGGCCTCAAAAATTAGGTTACCAAACTATTACCTAATCCTGAACAAGCAGCCAAAGCCCGAATACACGTCTGCCAAACTTTTGAAAGTTTCAGTGACCACTCAATGTTTTTGTCAAAAACCCTATTAAGCATTCTATCACTAACTACCAGACAAACACAGCCCTAAAAAGAAATTAGAAACGATTTCAGCTAATGTTCCATAACATACAGAATTTCTAAAATGTAACCCTGATGACCTGAACAAGGTTATCATTAGCAATCAACTTCATGTAAATCAACAAACAACCCTCGACATAGAAAATCTAAGCACTAAAACTCTTGGTTAGACCGTTCTAAGTTAAGACGGCACACACAACCGATTTAGTTACTTACAGACGGTCTTAAAGCAAAGCCTACTAAATAACTAATCATCAGCAATGACAAACTTAGGTCTAGAATCTCAGTAATCAACACAAAAACCAATCCAAAAACACAAAACGCAGCACAACCCATCAAATTTTACAATTATTACATCAAAACAAAACAAAAACATACAAATTGAGTAAAAAGGGACATACCCCATGATATTGATCTTCAAATGAATGCTCAATTGAATGAAAAGTTCATACATCTGACCAATATCAGCAGCATTACCATGTGAATAAAGCAAAGTCGAGTGAGCCATAGGATATCTGACATACATAGCAACAATTTCTGAACCTCTTCTTGTTGGGATCTTCAAAACGTCGACGTTTTCCCTATGTGGGTATGGGTCTAACACCATTAATCCACTTCTTTCATCTTTAATGAGTTTATATGAAGGTGGGTTTGGTGGGAAAAATGCAAACTTTGCTGCCATTGATGATTTCACACCTCCCATGGCTTCCCTTACTTAATCTCTCTAGATATCTATGTGTTTGATCCAATTTAATGGGTTTTTCTTTATCAATTGCTGTTTTTGGTGGTGATTTAATCAGAAATATTGCATTACTTTTGGGAATTTTGAGTTTTTTTTTTACATAATAGTTGTGCTTTTTAGTGGGGTTTTGCTCTTTTTTCTAGGTTATTATTAATATTAATGTGAATTTGGTGTGATTAAGAAGTGAGTGTTTTAGGGGTGGTGGAAATGGTGGTGGTGGAAATGGTGAAAGGAAGAAGGAAAGGGGGAGGAATGGGGAAGAAACAAGTTGGCAAATGAGTGTGGTCACAAGTCCTCAAGAGTCACAACTCACATGTGTATCAAAGTGGTGATTATTTATATCTTAAAAACCATGATTAAGACATATAATAAGCTCATATTTCAGTTTTGATAAATCCTATAAACAAAAATTGACCAAGTATTCCTTAAGACCGTTGTCCACTTTTGTAAAAAGTGGCTCATTTATTGCTAATAAATACGTTATCTTTCTACATAATAAGATCGCTTTACAATGTGAAACGGTCTTACACAATAACTAATGTTCCTTTTATTTTCTTCAGTATACTTTTTTTTATAGTATTTCCTAATTTTAAGTTGTTATATTTGTATATTTCCATTTAGGATAAGATTTGATCAGTTCGAATTATGAGTTTATCTGTATCGAATTATGAATTATGAGTTTATCTGTATCGAATTATGAATTATGAGTTTATCTTAGTATCTATGTCACGCTTCTCTTCCAACTAGTCATGTCCGGTACTCTTAGTATTTACTCAACATCTCAATCTTGCCATCAATGACACCTAACCAGTCTAAACAACCTCCACACCCTGAAAAATTTCTCAAAGAGACACCGACTCTCGTTCTTTCAAAATCACTCCTCATGCCACTGATAAAACTCCCTTCCCCACACTATCTTATAAGAAGGAGGTTTTGGAGAGAAGAAGATGAACTCTGAGGTAGATTGAAGCTTTTGCGAGGATGGAAGGGTATATTGTGATTGTGACGTGTTTTCAATCGGTTTAAGTGAAACTTTATTAGAGTTTATTTAATGGCTTATATACATATATTGATAAACTAATATTTCGTAAGCTAGATAAATGTTTTGACTGCAAAATTATCAACTTAAAAATTCATATTAAAACACATGTAAAAAAAAAAAAATTGATTTTAATATTACCTTAGTGAATATACAAATTAATGTTAGATAAGTCTCGACTCTTAAATGTACAATTTTTCCTTACACAACTCAATTCTTCAAACTCACATTACACTTGTACGCCTCCCGTTCCGGTTAGTTGTTTTTGGGTATCTCACTTAATTGTTTACCTTTTTCTTTAGGAATGTTTTTAATGATCAATTTGATCTTCTACATTCAATTAGTCCACTTGTCATTTAATAATTAGTTTTCTCCCTTCTTTCTTTGATCTTTGTGTCAAAACTAAACGTAATGAACATTTTGCAATTGTAATCAAAGTATAAACTTCCAGTTTGGCAGTCAATATGAAAATGCGAACACCGAAGAAGACAACTCTTGACAGTGTAGAAAGTATACACTACTCCACAATTCCACATGGTTAGATAACATTTTAAGATTATTCAATTTTACTTAGAAACCTACCCCCTAGGAAATTAAAACTTAATTAAAAAAAATAAAAAATAAAAACACCCACAAAACAACAATATTCTTAGAGCTATCAATAATTTTTTAATGATCTCGGTTGTCTGAAATTATTATTTAGTGACTACTATTTGTTTTTTTTGCATGAAAATATGAGGAGTATGTTGGTAACATTCAAGACATTTTCCTCGAGATCGGCTTTTAGCCTTTCATTTTCTTCATTGTCCCTTTTATTCCTCTTGGTTTTGGCTAGACCTGGCAAATCGGGTCAACGGGTCGGGTTCGGGCCGTGTTTGGGCCGGGTCAGTTTGGGTCTTTCATTGATTTCGGGTTAATTCGGGTCATTTTGGGTTTTGGGTCTATTTCGGGTTTGTTCGTCGGGTCAGTTTCAGATAATCGGGTCGGGTTATTTTGGGTCGGGTCATTTTCGGGTCTATGATTAAGAGAAAAAAAAGTCATTTCAAGTCTTTTCGGTTCAATTAGAGTCATGTTTTATCGGGTCATTTTCGGGTTGGGTGGTTTCAGAACCGGGTCATTTTCGGGTTGGGTCAGTTACGAGTCAAGAGTTTGGGTCATGTTCGGGTCGAGTCGGGTCTGTTCGGGTTTTCGGGTCACATTCTGGTGATGTAGTTCGGGTCATTTTGGGTCTCGAGTCAGCCTTTTCGGGTCGGGTCAATCGGATCGGGTTACTTTTATCAGGTCTAGTTTTGGCTTCAACTCCCTTCTCCACCGGCCGGTAAAACAAAACTATTTGTGAATTTGCTTCCTGTACTTGCTAACTAATGGGAAAAATAGAATAAATATAGTTTAATACGGAGTATCTTATAATCGAAAATTAAAAGTGGAAGAATTCCCTAAGCATTTCTTGATTTCTGTCGTCTCTGTAACTTCGGCTTGTGTTACACCCTTTCAAATTTCGGAATTTGTTTTTTCTTAAAAACAACTTTCAAATTATCAAATAATGAAAATCTTAGTGTTTACTATCTACTCCGTACTCGACACGAGAATGACTAATACACACAATATTCAAAAACAGTGTTAGATCGCACATGGACCTGGGCTGCGCCCTTATGCGTGCATATTTCATATACTTTTTGTATTGTTTTAGCATGCATTTTTGTATTTATTTAGTAGCAACTAGCTACTATTTCCCTACGAACGGACTACTTTGGGTTATTTTGTATTTAATACAGATTTTGACTCAAGTGTGTGTAAACAAGCCAAAACCCTACCTCAGGAGTGCACATTTATCCTTAGTAGAGTTGAGCTCGGAAATCGTAACCTCGGGACGCGTGTGGACAAGAGTGAAGCAAGTTAATGGTTGTTGATCTGTTGATTTAGTCGATCGAATGGTTTATTAGTCCAGTTAGCCGATCGACCAGTACTATTGGTCGATCGACTGGTTTTTGTAATTAGACGTTGGTAATCTGTTCAGTTCGGCCCATTAATGAGGAGATGTATCGATATCTCTTATTATTTAAGAAAGATGTTTTCTCAGTATTAGGGTATCGATTATTCTGCTAAAAAACTTCCTTACGTTGCTTTGCTTTAAACTTTTGGGGTTCTAAACTTGTAATCATTAGATATTCATTCGGTAATTTATTAATTCATCTTTACTTATCTTTTCAATTTATCTTCTTTGTCTCCTTTTTCCGTATTGCATTTCTCCTCATTGTTTATGATTGCTATTTATTTGTATTATTAAGTTATGTTTAATTCAATCGTGACATCTCTTGTTTATTTAATTAAATTCAATATGCTAGCTAATTTCCTTTATGCTAGGGTTTAGGGGAGCCACGGTTATTTGACATAATGTTGTTGGGTTTTAGATCTGGGATTTTTATCGTGTTAGAATTGTTAATCGGATCTTTCTATCGTAATTAATTGATTAAATGCATGTGGTCAGCTGATTGTTCTGTTAAGCCGACCTAGATCGAGAGATTGGTGTAGGGTGAGAACTAGATGTGAACAATAGAAATACCTAATTAGAGCGAAAGTTATATCAGATTTCTAAGGGAATAGTAGACCGAAAGGATTTTTTCAATACCCTTCTAACCGTATTTTATACCGATCGTTGACCTATGCTTTTGAATGTTATTGACGTGGTGAATCGATAATCCTAGTTATTTTCCTTATATTGTGATAAGTAATATTTTAGTCGTATTTTACCCCGCGTTTATACCTTACTCCGACTCGATTTTGCGTGCTTAATCGATTAAAAAGCTCATTTAAT
>VHZZ01004473.1:3983-20423 GCA_009801015.1 Silene noctiflora | reverse complement strand
TACGTTCCGCGCAAAACCCGACACGGACCGGACACTCGGTCGAGTGAGTGACACTCGACCGAGTAGCAGACACTCGACCGAGTGCAGGTCACTCGCCCGAGTTCCCCACTCCAGAACACTGATAGAACGACCACACGGGGCACTCGGCCGAGTACGTTGTACTCTACCGAGTGTCCCTGTACTGAAAATACCGAGTATTACAGAACCCACAGAGAAGGACTAAGTTAACTAATGTGTATAATAATGTAGAGTAAAGTAACCGATTCAGGGGGGGATTTGTTCGTTTGAAAACTAACACTAATTAAACTGAAGAAAACTAACAAAGACAATAACTTTTGGGGAATTTAGATGATTTAAGGTCTCGGGTCAACTTATCTCCACTACCAATTAGTCAATTGATCATCGACAGTTTCAAATATTAATTTATCTTCAAGTATCTACCGTGAAATACATATGAAATATTAATTTCGGTTCCTTCTTAAGAGTAGTCAAATAATTCGATCAGCGATATTAGAAAACCCTAACTATCAACTAATCCAACACACACGTGCGAGACTCAACCTAATAGCAGCAATAATGAATAAAGGAACCGATAGAAACAATAACCACAACCACGGAGTCGTAATTCAATTGTATGTTTAATTTCTTTCTAAACCCAAATAATGATAAACTGAATCAATTAGAAGGATAAAGGTTGCTACTTTAATTTAGATATCAAGCAAACTAAGTCGATAATCTAAACTAACAAAAGATTAATAATTACTAACATTACTGATCAGATAATGAAAATAAATAAAAATCAAAGAAATAAAGAAGAAGAGATTAGAACATACTTGAAAGATAAAAGGTAAAGACAATCTCACAATAGATTAATCGGTAGCTTCAAAAGTTGAACCAAGAAAGAGAGGAATTAGTTTCTCATACTAGATCTAGAATAATTAGGTTTTCTCAAAGAATTGCAAAAGTCATTTTCTAAAAACTCAAAACTAAGCTTAAATAGCTAGATTAGGAAAAATATAATAATAAAAGTCGGAACAAACCGATTAAAATAAAATAACAAGGTATGATATGACGAGTCTACACAAGGTCGAATGTAACTACAGACCTCGCGTGTAGCTCGAATGTTGGTCGAATGTAGCAGAATAATATGACGTACAAGCACACGCGACTCGAATGTTGCTCGAATGTAATCCCTGAAACTTCCCTTCTTTTAGTTCGACCTACGTTCGAGCCCAACGGTCGTGTGTAGGTTGCGCGTAGCTTCTTTCTCTTCAACCATCAATCACTTTTCCTTTAGGTCACACATGACTTCAAATCCCGACTCCATTAACAATCTTCATGATTAATCAAAGTACCAAAATCATCATTAAATCTCATAAGTAATCAAACACACATTCATTTGTAAATTACTCAATAAAGTACACAAAAAATCGTCTCAAGACCTCCAATTTACACAGATTCCACCCAATTAACACCTACTAAATAAGTCTTATCATCTTGCATGACTTATTAGTTATGACTTTTGAATGATTAATGTCTTAGGTAGAAGCAATTGTTTAAAAGTTGGTTTAGCTAGGTTGTACGTACGTGGTTTATTAAGACATAAAGACTTTATAAGTACCAACTCATTGATATGAGGTTGGTGTTGTCAAGATTCAAGAGTGAGAGCAATAATGCAAAGCAGAAATGAAAGGAAATGATAGGTACATGGGAGCAGCGTGATGACGTCTTTCAATCACACCATAACACGAGTTGGAGGAGGCTCTCTATATTAGTCATGACTATAAAAGTTGTTAGAAGCTACCTACATGTATAACAGAAACTACCTGCCAAAAACTGCAAAAGGATTTGGCTAGTGCAGTCCTCTCACCCCAACTTTGGACAACAATATCACTTTTCTATAAAATCGCCTTCAAAAATTCTCAATTAAGACGAGCATATCCCTCTTCCATATATTATTTCTATATACTAATGTATACGGTGGGGTAATGCGGATAGATTCAAATCTTCTACCCTATACGGTAACCCTGTATGTCTTTTTCTTAAAAAAATATATTTGTACTTCCTTTGAAAATATTCACATAACCCCACCCGTATCCACTAGTATGGAAGTGATCGGACCGGATCCATATCCACCTGATTTATACCCGACTCAAGCAGTAGCGTTTCTGCCTTAGGGCAGTGGGGTCTCAAGACCTCATAGATTTCTGGACAAATAGACATTTTTTAATGTTAAATTTGTTTGATTTGAAAATTTTACGTCGTTTAAATATAGTAATTACACTAAAGTTGTCCCCACACTCTATCGCTTGTAGGTGTAATGCCACCGGACTCATGACAAGGTCCAACACTCCAACCGCACAAGCAATTGATGGAAGCTAAAACCAAAATTTAGTGAAGTACTAAGGAGGGCGGTGTATGAGGGTGATAGAAGATTTGTTTGGGACAACAGGCTCCTGGCAAAGTAAGAGCATGTCTTGGGTTAGATTAATTGATGAAAGTGACAGAAGCTGTTCCCATAGAGCATGCATTTCTGGGTGGGCACTTAGAGGGTCTTGGGCACACATGTTCATTGTTCTTTTACAGTACCTCCTGGGCATACAATTATACATATTGTGCACACGATATGCAGGCACACCTTGCTTTAGCCCCACCTTGATCATAACTCATCATCTCTTTTTCTTTTCTCTCTTTATGCCCTTAAAGTATCGGAACAAGAGCACACCAGGATTTTAATTTCATAGTATATCCGAAAGGGATGTTCATCCCTCAAGGCGGTCTAAGGCCCTCATTATTAAATTGTACTAAACTCAACTTAGAGGGCTGTGAAAAAAATAATTAATTAATAGAGTTGTCCTAAACTAACTTTACCTTTATTGGACGGTACATTTTTGTTAAGTTAGCTCAATTAAAATTAATAGTACTCGCTGAAATTAAATGGATTAAGTGAAGTTGAGATGAACTTAGATAAATTAAAACGATCTGAAATAAGCTCAAAAAAATAACGCAAAATGACACTGCAAACTCATGTCTTATAACGGTGGTGTAAAGATGAAAGTACATTTTATAAGTGTCCATCAACTCTAATAATACAAAGCCTTTGAGATGGAGCCCAAATCCATGAGGATTTGGCCCAAAATGATAATATCGTACTATTGTGGATAGTGGACACCGACGCAACAGGGACCCAACAAAAGATATCAACATGATAGAATTATAGAGGGGGGAATATTTCATAAAGATAATTGTATTGATAATAATTGTTATTCTAATGATAACAATACATATATTTATAGTCTATAGGATCATGAATTCAAACCCTAGACGATACGCCCTAATGGGCTAATACAACACTTCCGCATAATTAATAATTAGTAGCTCTAGTGCTCTACCCTAAGTGGAAGGACGATACAGCGAGGTGCTCAAACTTATTCCAGTTTTGCTTAACTAGAATTACAACCAAGTTTTGCAGCCTGGCATTTGACCCTGGTGGCTTGAAAACCTAAGAATTGAGGTCAATTCTTCTCCCGAAGGGGAAAACGAAACGATTTAGAAAAGGAAGGAAGGAAGAAAAAAAATAAAAAATAAAATAAAAAATGATGAAGCAAAGTGCATTGCAACTTTGCAAGGGACTAGCTATAACAAGTACGAGTCACATGGAGGGCCGAGGAGTGTAGAGGACTGGATGGCCTATTTATCCCACACCGATATCTAATTATCTATGTCTTCATTAGATTGCCTTACATGTTTCTCTGTATCCGCTGAATAGATTGTTTTTACCAGCCCAACTGTAGGCCGTAATGACAGTAGACTATATATATAAGGAGAACATTGATACTGTAAGCTGAACATCTTGTTGGTGCGTCTAGTAATGGCCGATATTTTCTGACCGAGGCTTTTTAAAACCATTTACTTAAGCAGGGAAAATCCAGAGGATTTCCTCCATTGCTTAAGTAGAGTATTATATACTCGGATTGAAGGACCTTACTTTCTTTCACAATTAACAACTACTGCTGAACTTTTGAGGTAACATAAGACTAACAATTCGTGTTTTGCAATAAAGTGCATAAATATGAGTTTTATGTGTTTATATACATAATTTTGGATTACGCTCAATTTTAGGCTCACAATTGGCGGAAACACCTACAACAACGATACTACCCCACTGCTGCAAAACATCTGCATCCTGCACATCAAAGGATCGGGGGAGAGTCGTATCCTCAATGAGGTTCACAATTCACAAAATCACAGATCCCGGCCACTAACTTGGTGGTTTATTTGAGACAACATAGACCTAACATCCCTACTGTTAGGCCTTTGTTTGGGATCCTCAACAGTGCAAAAGCAAGCAATTTTCAAAACCTGTAGCATTTGCTCGTCATACCCATTCCCTCGCAGTGCAGGATCCAATGCTTTTGTCGGATCCTCTGAAGTCATGATGTTCCTCATCCATGTCACCAAATGTATCTCGTCGGTATCCTGGAAAAACAGATCACTTGGCAATTTCCCGATCACCAAGCTACCAAGAATTACCCCGAAGCTGTACATATCACATTTTTCTGTATATTTGAAAGTTTGATGGTATTCAGGCGCTATATACCCATGTGTTCCCACGACATTAGTTGACACATGGGTTTTTTCATTAGGCATTTCCTTTGCAAGCCCGAAATCTGAAATTCGGGGCTCCATATCATCGTCAAGGAGTATATTTCCGGGTTTTAGATCTCTGTGAATGATCCGTGGTTTATTATTCATGTGAAGATATTCGAGTCCAGTGGCTACCCCAAGTGCTACTCTATATCGGGCCGTCCAGTCTAAACTTGTGTTTCCTTCTTCCATTTCCACCATTTTGTCATGCAAGCTCCCATTCTTCACAAACTCATAAACCAGATAATGACAGTCAGGTCGTGATACATGAGCGAGGAGAGGGAGTACATTGCTGTGACGAATTCTGCCAATTGTTTGTATTTCAGCTCTGACTTGGCGCATCTTAGGGTCTAAAACCTTGCTATTTTCTCCATTGAGGTCTTCAACAGCCTCTGGTGATTGGATTATCTTCTTAATAGCAATTATTCTGCCATCACTCCCTGGCAACTCGGCTTTATATACTTCACCACACCCACCTTTGCCTATAACTTGCAATCCAGACAAACCGTCGTCCTTCTCCAAGAAGGCAAGGTCTTCCGCGTTCTGAATTAGTGGACTAAAGAGCGATATTCCAAAACTCTCTTCTGTCCTCCAAAGGCGAACCAGAGCCAAACCCACCTTCACAAAGACCGAAATGGTCACCCCTGAAAAAAATCCAATTCCTACTCCAATTGCTAATCCAAGTAACCACGTTACTAACTTCTTTGTGCTTTCGTGCTCATTATGAAGTACTACTGACAGCGAAGGAGCTTGAGCAGGACCTTCGACTCTTCTAGGCGAACTTTGGTTGTTCCTGGTTGAGTTTTGTTCGATCATATACCGTCTAGGAAGTGATGATATATAGTCTACCCCATCTAGATCAGGAACCGGGCCTTGAATGTGATTATTCCCAGAAATGTCGAGAAGTCGCAGATTGTGAAACGACCTTAACGACGACGGGACAATCCCAGAAAAGAGGTTATTAGCAAGTGAGAGTTTCTCCAACATAGGGAAGTAGTTAAGAAAGCTCAAATCCCCAGTAAATCTATTATCAGACAAATCAAGTACTCTGAGTAGCACAAGTTTTGACAGTTGAGAAGGCACATTTCCTGAAAAAAAGTTGTTTCTGAGATTAAGTACCTCAAGTTTCCTACAGTCAGCAATTTGTTGTGGGAGTTGACCAATGAGATGATTGTTGGTGAGAGTCAACTCCCTGAGCTCTGACAGCTGACCTATTTCATTGGAAATAGACCCATCAAGCTGCTGAGAATCGTAACCAATGCGAGTAACTTGGAGAACAAGTGACATATAGATGGAAACCCTGTGGTGACAGGAAATTGCAGGAGAGCTGCAGGGTTTGATAGTGAAAGAAGGGTGGTGTTTATAAATACCCAAGTCTGTTTGGATGATTTTAAAGACATTGTAGTCGGAACGATCGAGATTAAGCTCGAGCTTAGCATGAGCTAGAACAATGACAGAAGAAATTAGCAGGAAGAATGTGATATAGAGTGTGTTAGAGTTGAGGTCCATGGCAGTTATAGGATATTGCCTACTGATTGTTTTTGACTAGTGTTTTTTGAGTAAGTAGTAGCTTGTTTGATACTCTTTTTAAAGTAATTGTAGAGCAACTCATGGGAAACTTCACTGTTAGTAGTAGCTGTTGCAGCAGTCACTGATTGTCCTGATATGGAACTTGTTTAATGTTTATTGTTATTTTTTGTTGAATGATTCGTAAAGTCTGTTCGTTGACCTATTTCACACGGTAATACGAAAACCACTTTGATCCACCAGGAGTTTATTATGATACTCTTATCAGTAATACCGTTTATATAATCCAATGAACTTGAGAAATGAGAACTAATGCTTGGTCTTTCATTTTTCAAATATTTTTCATAGGAAAAGTGGTCTTCTCTTTCCATCAACCTTTGTTTATTTGTCATACACTCATACTCCGTAATCCGTATTAGTTTAATAATGTTGACTGATTGACTCTATACAGTTAGGGACCATATTTGTCGTTGGGTCAATGGGTTCACACATAAAATTTTCAGTCTTTATTAGTCTACTTTTTTCAAAATGGATTATGTATGATGATAACCATAAATACTTCGAGACTAATTTTGTACCATACAAAACCTTGTAACAACCTAGGTCGGTTTTAAATTGTCTACTTGGAGGTGATTCTAAGCCTTCCACAAATAAGATACATGTGGAGATGTAGACCACAAGTAAACTGTAAAAAAAAATTTCTTCAGAAGTGGACATCACTGGGTCTAATACACTAATAGTCTCGGAAAATGCCATGCGTATTTCCAAGTTTTTTCAGGTGTTTCTAAGACTCGAGAAGTTATGAGAACATAAAAAGGAGAAGGTGCCTTGACTAGTCAGTTGTATATGGTTGATTCACCTCGCTGGACAATGACAGTCAAGATCGCAACATAAATTGCAAAAATTCATCAACCGCATGAGTGCACAAAGACAGTCAAGATTTCAACACTCCCACAAAAAAAGAAAGTAATCCAGAAGTCTTATATGAACAAAATCATGAAAAGAAAACAAAAACAATAAAGAATTTTAGCTCAAACTTACAAATTGCAATAACATAGAGCTTTGCAGGATAATTACTATAGCCAGCACAGGAACTAACTAATGTCACAACACTTTCTTGAACTGTCCGAGTAAGAATATGAGGCACGAATAGCTCAGGGAGAGGAACGAAAAGGAAAGGAACTAAATACCATCAGCTGGCCCAGTACAATCGTGCTTGTGACTTGTGAGGCAAAGGAATCAGAAAGTACGTCGTGGTCTCTCTTCAGCTACACTTACCCTGATGGCCCTTCCATCCAACCTCTGAACAACAAAAGCATTCATCAGAACAAAAGCATTCAAATTAACTACACAGCACTTCTGGACTATATCCTACCCATGTTGCTTCAAGTCTTTAATTTTAAAAAGATGCCGTGTTCGATAGAAAACTAAAGAAAAAGTGCATGAAATCCGTAGCCACAATTTGTTAATCAAACACAGAGTATTAATTTAACATTCCCATAATAACCAAAGAGGACTCTTGCATGACGAAAGGAAAAGAGACTGCTAAAAGTATGATTTTCGACAAGTTTAAGCTTTTTGTCTTCAATTTCTACTTTTCAATCTTTTTTATTTATGGAAGATGTGTCCCCATACCGATATCCTTATCTAGGACAGGATTCCCATGTCTCAAAATCCGAGTTTAATACCTCTACAGGCTCTACCCGAGTCTGAGAACACAATACCTAAACTTTATGGAGTATTTAAAACTTTAAGCAGACAGGATTCCCATGTCTCAAAATCCGAGTTTAATACCTCTACAGGCTCTACCCGAGTCTGAGAACACAATACCTAGACTTTATGGAGTATTTAAAAACTTTAAGCAGGTTCAAATAAATTATTAAAAAAAAATGTCAGTGACCTGTCCATCAAGGGCAGCAATCGCATCATTCATCTCCGTCTCCGAGGCCATGCTGACAAAACCAAAGCCACGGGAACGACCAGTCTCTCTGTCTGAAACTACACGGGCACTTAAAACTTTACCATGCTCACTAAACAACTGCTCAAGACCGCTATCGTCCACATCCCATGGAAGGCTGCCCACATAAATTATGAAAGAAGGCTCAAACACTCGAGGAGGCCTCTCTGGACGTGTTCCTTTCGCAGCAGCCTTATTCACCGTCAAGAGCCTTCCGTTTAATTCCTATATTAAAGATGAGTTCGAGGCAAATTTGTCAAATGATTTGTGAAAGAGCAACTTACACACAGCTGAATGCTGACAAAACACCCACATTCTCATGTTGTAAATTGTAATACGCTATCATTTTAAGATGTGTCACTAAATCAAGTCACATTCAGCAACTGATGTTAACATTCAATACCTTGACACGATTGATAGAGGAAACATATTGATAGACAATGTTCCGAAGTTAAACGAGACAGTGACAGACTAAAAGGCAAATCAGATTTCGAAAGGGAAGAGGAAAAAACTGCTGCTCCTCAAATGCAATGTACAATGTTGACCATCCAAATATCTAATGATGCTATTAATCTTCACCATGCTGGTTGTTTCGCTAGCAGGCTAGCAGCCATGTCCTTTGGATTTGGCATTCAGTCAGAAGAACTTGGTGGAAGGGGTGGGCCTTGATAGAAACTAAACAGCTGGCACCTTATTAGAAATAAAACTATTTAACCCAAACAACATACTGGCACCTCCATATCCATGCTTCCTTCTGAAGATCAGTGTCGATATACTACCAATTAGAACCTCGATACAAAAGGTTATCGCAGCCACATAAAATTATTATTGTTTGTTACTACTTTGTTTGGATACAAGTTAAGAAGTAAAGGGAGAGGGTTATCTTCCTTCATAATCTTTCCTATATTAAAACAGGTATTAGCTCGACAAATATGAGTTAAAATGTATCCTTCCATTTCCCTCCAACCCCAAATTACTAACTAATCAATGAAAATTGTCCCTCTCCCTTTCCCTTTATTCTCTTCATTGAAACAAGGCCTTAATGTTGCAAACTACGTGATGAAACATTAACCTTAAACCAAACAACTACCAGTCATATAGAAGACTAGTGCAGCCACGTATACGTACAAAGGACTTGTCTCATGCAGCTGAGTGACAAAGTCCAACTTCGATAACAAAGCCCTCAAACTGTTAATCCTGTTAGATATTCCACGAATAAGCTAGACTAACATGTTCTACGCGAAAAAGAGGTTTAACTTAAAACGAAAGAAACAGAGCCAAGAGCATTATTCTAGAGGGACTATCATATTTTCTACAATAACAGGTACCTTGCATCAACGTTCAGCAAGTATGCCCATATAATTAGTACCTAGATAATGTCATGAAACATCCTATTCTAAGTAATTCAGTATCAAGTCCCTCCAATTAAAACTTTTGCTAACTCGGTACAAACATGTACTACGCTAATGCATCTTCATTTTACTAGCAATCCTCTACTTGCAGCAGACAAGAATGGACACAACTATATCATTAACATAAATCCGTAGACAATAAACCACGACAAATTAATACAATTAAGAGGCGAAACACCAAACTAAAGTGGAGTGTGCTTACATAAGTTTTGAACATTTCCACTGCCTTGTCAGCTTCTTCAACTGTACTCATCGTCACAAACCCAAACCCTCTGCTCCTGTCAGTCACCCTGTCGTATATTACCTACAAAATACACCCATTAAGTCTTAGCCTTCATCAACCAAATACTTACAAAAATTACAGCTTTATAAACAAGAATCATGATAATTTACGCCTTCATCATTAGTTACCACACACTGCAGCTTTACGAGTACTAACCCAGAAATGTCAAAACATTATCAACTTAAACCAAGAAAGATCACAGCTTTATGCTAAAACCCAACTGATTATACAATTGAACACACGAAACTCACGAGAGATTACAACATTGTATCAAACTTAGTAATTACACAATCCAACACACAAAACCCATAAACAATAAAATCCAATAAACAAAACCTATGAGAGCTTACAAAAACATAATCAAAACCTAGCAATCACACAATCCAACGCACAAAGGGCAATAACAACAGCATCACCCTAGTGTCTCAATGGCTCCCGCAAATTGCGGGGTATGGGGGGTCAGATATACGCAGCCTTAGGCTTGTGTTAGCAACAAAAAGAGACGGTTTCGAAATGACAAAACCCATTAACAATACAATTAAGTAAACAAAAAACCATGAACACAAATTAAATTTAGACAAACCTCAGCAATCTCAACGACACCAGCTGCATCAAATATGTTAGCCAATTTCTCACTATCAACATCATAAGGCAAATTACCAACAAACAATTTAGCATCTTCAGATGGTTCAGAAAACCCCTCTTCTCCACCACCAAATGCTTGATTTTCTACATCATTAGGAAGGCTATTTTGTTCCCAGTCAGAGGTTTGTGCAACACATGTGATGAAAGTTGAGGTGAAAAAGGTGGGATTTTGGAGAGAAATAGAGAGTTTTTTGAAGAGTTTTGTGAAGAGTAGAGAATTAGGGTTGATGTGTGAAGTGGGTTTGTGAAGGGAAGTTGTTGGGATGGAGATTGATAGGGTTTTGAGAAGAGGGTTTATGCATGTTGTTGATGTTGCCATTAATGTGAAGAAATTAGGGAAAGTGAGAGAGGAGGGCTACAGAGACGAGCTGGGATAACTGGATAAGGGGTTAGTCAAGAACTCAAGACTAGGAGGCAAATTCTTGACCTCTTCCTAGTTCCTACTTCCTAGTTTGATAGCACCGACACGAACACGAACACGAACGCGCGAGATCGCATTCCAAAAAATTTAATAAAATACATATTTTATAGTTATATATGTTGGATTTTATTTTCAAAAAAGTATTTGATATTAAATTTAGATAAGTGGAGATAAAACTTGACATTGATTTATTCTCATTTTCAAAATCAAAACATAACTTATAATCAATCTCTTTCGACATATCATTACTCGTCTAAAGAACATCTTTCACCCTAATTCAACTCATTTACTCACCGTAAAACAACGCAGACTATTCACCTTATACTCAACTTGATTGCATTTGAAAGTGTGTTTTAAATGTGCCAAATATCATACACATGTCCGAGACGTGGCCAAATACACGGGTCAAAATAAATGAAAAAACAGTTAGACACGGCTTTATAGGTGTTCGACATGTTTAGGCGTGTGTCCCACGAGTGTCGGTGTAGGTGTCGGTGTCGATGTCGGTGTCGGTGTCGATGTCGGTGTCGGAGACGGTGTCAGACATTAGACGGCTGATAAGAGGAGTGCCCGTGCTACCTAGGTCAAAATTCCAAGTTTTACCGATTACCCTCTTGCTCGTCACAATTTCTTGTTAGTGGCATCTCACAAGCTTGTAACAAAAAATATGATCATTTTAATTAGGGACTTGCTAAATCCCGCGCACCAATTTACTAAATCCCGCGCATTTTTCTCCTTTATTCCGATAATACCCTTCTCATTTGTAACCACAAGAAAAAAATCACAAACCAAAAAAATAAGAAACCTCAACCCCTTCGTCCCTCACCCAACCACCCTCCTCCACCCCCTGCACCGGCCATCACTCCCCCTGCCGTTACCAGCGTCGCGCCGCCGCCACCATCTACACCGGCCATATATCGACTCAGTTTCCCAAACACCACACCACTGTTGAAATTGATACCCATATTGATTTGCAGAACCCTAAAAATTGAAACCAAATTCGATTTTGAATATAAGGTGCCATTTGTTTAGGCTTCTTAAAATTTTGCCGGAATTCAAAATCGAAAATCCAGTTGATTGCCAAACATGATTTATGGGTCAAATTCTGAGATTCAAACAATGGTTTTCAAACGCACTATTGGTATTGCTTAAATTTGAACAAATGTTTAACTAGCATGTTTTTGTTGAATCTCAATGATGTTAATTGTTGATAAAACGGTTAAATTACGTGTCGTTTGTGTAAATTACGATCCATAATTGTCAAATTGCTAATGAATTGGTTTGGGTTTGAGAGAGAAAGAGAAGATAACTCTTTTTTATTTTTTTTTATGAAGAAGGGCAGATATGGAATAAAGGGGAAAAATGCGCGAGATTGAGTAAATAGATGTGCGTGATTTAGCAAGTACGTTTAATTATTGCTCGTATACGATAAATAAGGATTTGTCAATGATTATTATTATTTTTATCATAAAATGGTTACATTTTGTTCTTCATAATTTGTGACCCGTCATAAGAGTGACTGATTGCTTATTACATCGTCTGACTACTGAGTGATAAGTTGGACGGGTTGAGTTCAAGGTTGAGTTATTTAAGATGTTAAGTTGAATATAAATCCGGTCAAATGTTGACGTGATTAGTTATGTATGTTTAAGTAAAATGTATTGTTAAATAACTATTAAGATAGCAGTATTATTTAGAGTAAACTAATTTTATTACTCGTGAAATTTTTAGAATTTTGTATGACCAAAGGTAATTTAGGCAAAAATGGAGTATTTAAGAAAAGGTGGAAAAAGTAAGGGTAAAGAGGGAAAAAATAGGTGGGGTATGTAATTGTGAGTTTAATTGTGAATGGCTAGGTGGAGTATGTAATGACATTTTGTGTAAATATCAAATGGTATAAGGGTAACTTGGTAATGTTGTGGGTCAAATAAGGAATGTTACCTTTGGTTTGGATCGTCCATTTATAGTAAGTGTTACATTTGGCCTGGATCGGAGGGGGTGTGTTTTTAGAGCCGGTAACTTTCTTATTAATTGGGAATATTTTGTTCTTTTCATTTTTCATTCGAAGTCTTCAAATAAGAGATGTCTCTGTCGATAACAAAATCATTGAAGTAACTGATTTGAATGTTGTAAACTTATAATAAATCATTAAAATTTGGAAGTGTGAAATTTTATAACTATAATGCCGTCATAAACACCATGAACAAATTAATATTGCGTTTTAACTCTATGCATTGTTCTAATTGAATTTTTCTAAATCAATCATCAATATAATATATATAATATAAATATATATTTGAGGTTTTTTTCGAGCGACGTGTATAGGGCCGATTTAGGGTTTGGTTTTTGATTGAGAAATCGATTTGGGGAAAATAGGAGAAGTGTCGCGTGTTATTTTTTTAAGTCAGGAAAAAATCCTGACGGAAATTCCGTCAGTAATATTCAATATTTTGACTTTTCCTGACGGAAATTCCGTCAGATGCTTCTCTCAATTATTGGGTTTCTGACAGCATATGTAAAGGATTTGCTAACAGAAATTCCGTCAGTAATAGTCAAAATATTGACTTTACTGACGGAATACCCGTCTGTAAAAGTCAATACTTTGACTTTTACTGACGGAATTTCCGTCAGAACCTCCTCTCAATTATTTGAGTTTTTGGGAACATAGCAAAGGAATTCCCAACGGAAATTCCGTCAGGAAAAATTAGTGTCCCGACGAAAATTCCGTCAGGAACTTTTGCTGCCATGGATTTGGTCAACGCGCCAACTGCTACTAACGGTTATTGACGGAACATCCATCAGTAATTTTTTCCTGACGGAATTTCCGTCAGAAAACCATCAGTTTCCCGTTTTCTCTAACGGCCTTCTATTTCCGTTAGAAATTCCGTCAGTTTCCCGTGTTTTTTTGTAGTGTTTGACACCTAAAAAATTAAAATGTAACTCATAAATTTTAAAAACTCGAAAAGATTGCATATAAATTCAATTAGATTCGTATTGCATTTACCATGGTCATATACATCTGAATGTATAATCTTATTTATGCCTTCACATGATAAAGGCTAAAACGCTCTTAAACATTACTTATACATTTAAACTTTAGCCAATTATTTTAGAATCCGTGCAATGCACGGACAACACACTAGTATAACTTAAACCAAACTATTTAACAAATCATCAATCAATACTATATATAATGTGAAAACAAAGGAATTTCAATGTAATTAAATAAATCTATACAAATTAATTATACTATATAGTTTTTAATTGTAGTGTTGTGTGATAGAACTGACCAAGAGACTTCAATGTAAATATTATATAGTTTTAGTTGAAGTATACATTTAGAGAACATCAGAATATGATGATTTTTCTTAATATAAACATGCCCCACTTATGGTATTAATTAGTATAAAGATGTTAAATATTTAATATACACAAATATAATATAAGTATTTTATATTTTGGAACTATTAAAAGGTAAATAAATCAAGCTAAATTTCCAAAAAATATAATATTTCATAATTATTTCGATTTGATTTGATGCATATATGTAATATATTTATATAAATATATAAAGCCTCTTAAAATTGTATGCTTAAATAGTAAAACTAATTCTATTATTAGTGGAAAAATTCCAGTAACATTGGATATAGTAATATGATAGTAATCACTCATTTGAATAGTCAAAGTAACAATATTAGCAGCGAGCGGGTTAGTGAAAGTAATAAGTAACAACGAGAGTACTGAAATTATCAATATTAATGCGATAATAGTGAAAGTAACAATAATTATGGCGGGAGTAGTGAAAGTAACAGTAGTAATAACGAATGTAATAAAAGTAACAATACTAACAACGAAAGAAACTATACATGAACAATTAGCTAACCAATCGATTTAAGTAAATATTAATAGCGGGAATAGTGAATTTGTCTCATAATTTATTTCATCGTAATTTTAAGAAATGTTATAGAAAAATATATCAATGATAAATTTAAGATTTATTCAACCTTAAAGTAATTTTATTTAATTATTAAATAGAGGTAGTCCGGGAGGGGCCGACACCAATACTAGTTAGAGTTATTTTGAAACTATGATAAAGAGAGAGAGAGAGAGAATTGTTGATTATAGATTTATAGCCTTATAAAAATCACTTTTTGAAAATTACAGCCTTATAATTTATTTATTTATTTTAAATTAACCCATAATATTACTTTTCTTTAAAGATTGTCCCATGATGACGTTTACGATCAATTTTGTCAAAAATTGACCGATATACCCTTGCCTTTTTCTTTGCTTACTTACCATATCTTTTCAATTTATCTATCGTTTATCTCAGACTACTACAAAATTTGCTTATTGCAACATTTTGTGTACAACACTTCGTAAATGTGTTGCAATTTAAAAGGGAGATATTAAGCATGCAACATTTTGCAAAAAAAATGTTGCAATCACTAATATTATGCAACCTTTTTATTTAAGTGTTGCATTCTATAGTCATAAATGCAACATTTGTATGTAGTGTTGCTTTTATTATTTCCCTATAATTATAATATATAACACTAATTATAATAATAAAATATAGTTTACCTAAAACTTTACCCTTTTATACATTCACAAACTAAGATTATTATTACGTAACATTATATGCCCGAGTAAATTATTTGACGAGAATCTGATTACTTACCTAATGGAATATCGACCAGACTTGAGTACGTACGCGAATCAAAATTACACAATTTAACCCGATTCAGAATCAAAATAACAAAATATACTTGACATTTGGCGTAATTACTCAAAATTAAGTCTCACGTGAATATATAAAACAGGTACAAAGTACTCCTTCCGTCCCGGTCATTTGTTGTCCTTTGGTTTTGGCACAAAGATCAAGGAAAGAGGAAGGAGCCAATTATAACATGACAAGTGGACTAAATTGAAGGTGAAAGATAAAATTACTCATCAAATGCAATCCTAAAATAGAAAGGACAACAAATGACTGAGACACCCCAAAATGGAAAAGGCCAATAAATGACCGGGACGGAGGGAGTATAATTTAATTTGATTCAAAACTTAACAAAATGACCGTTTAACGAGTCTTTTATACTCCATATAATTTTACAAAAATAACGAAATTGGAGTAAGGYGGAACTCTAAACTTTCATTTTGCGCCATTTTTTTTTTTCAACAAACGTAGACCATTATATTAAAGTAGAAAAAAAAAAGGTTAAAATACAGAATAAAACACAAGAACGAGGAAATGAAAGTGAATACATTTAGCCCGTAGCAAGACTAACAGACCAGTGACGATTGATACGAAGTAGTCTTGGAATTTCTCATAGTGAATGTTGGATGATTATTGGTACTGGCAATGATTTTGCCGAATTGAAGATAGTTTTTTGGAGTTGACCCAAAAGGTGAGAAAAGGATGAGAATGGTTGTGTGGTTGTTGCATGGCGCGGAGCAAAGCCAGAGTTGTTGCCGCAAACATAGAAGAAGCACCCAAAACATTGAAGATAGTATTCCACCATTGTGCGTCTATCCTTAATTGATTTCC